>APFE030382045.1:0-14453 GCA_000404065.3 Pinus taeda | reverse complement strand
AAAGTTGGACATAGTACTGACGTCGTCAAGACCTTAGCTGACATACTCACAAAGAGTAAGTCAGAGGAACACTCGGAGGCATTTGCTTTCAATGAAAACATTGAGGGTGAGTCTAGCCATTCTATTCACCTCTTTGGCAACCACCAACAGTCCCAGACGTGACCACCCAAGTTGGACATGTATAAATTTGATGGCTCTCATCCGGCCACATGGTTAGCATAAATGGAGCAATATTTCACACTGAATCACATCAGAGATGATGCGACTTAGCTTATTGTGGGCAACATGTACTTGGACAATGAAATATGGCAATGGTGGCAGTGGCATCAACGTTGCTATGGAAGGCTCGTGACTTGGCAGACATTCTCAAAAGCTCTTATGGATCGCTTTGACCATGAATCTAACTTTTTGGGTCGTCTCACTAAGCTCCGACAGATTGGAACAATGAACGAATATATTACAACCTTTGAAGCCTTAGCCTTCCTCACAGGAGGTCTACACGATCAGTTCTACTTGGAATGTTTTGTGAGTGGTATCAAAGAAGCCATACAAGCCCACGTCCAACTGCAACACCCAACCTCATGGCTAGATGCTTGCAAGATAGCTCGTGAAATAGAACTTGCGTTAGTGGCCCAGTCCAATCGCCCAAATTTCATAGCCAAGGGTCACCCCACCTAGGCTCAAAGCACTACCCAAATATTCAAGGTTCAAAAGGTGTTACTAGTGGAAATGGCGGAAAGAAGAAAGCAAGGATTTTGTTACTACTGTGATGAGAAGTACTCCCCCGGGCATAAATGCAAGGAGCCCAAATTCTTTCAAATTGATGCTATTGATCACAGTTCATTGGAGGAAGCCCCAAAATTTGAGGACCAGAGGAGGAATATGAGGAAAACCAGCTAGACAATGTACCTCAAGAAATAATTATCTCGCTTCATGCTTTGGCAGGGATTTCTTCTCCCCAAACTCTCAAAATCAGAGGTTTTATTAAGCATCGCCCTGTAGTAGTCTTGATTGATAGTGGTAGTACGCATAACTTTATCCATTAAAGAGTTGCAGAAGCAGTGCATTGTTTTGTTAGAGTAGACTCTAACTTCCAGGTCCAAATTGCTGATGGGGGGATAATGAAATGTGAAGGCCGTTGTGGAAATGTCAAAATTCAAATGGGGTATTATTAGTTAAAGACCCACATGTTTGCCATACACATGGGAGGGTGTGACATTCTCTTGGGTACTGAATGGTTTCACACACTCAGCCCAATCACAATGGATTTCCAAGAGTTATATATGAGATTTAAGCAGAACAACCACACACATACCCTCCGCGGACTCCAGGTGGGTGATCCCTCTATCATCAGCTCGCATAGGATGGAAAAATTGTTCAAAAAGGGCCACCATGGAGTTATAGCCCAATTTAATGCCATCCAAGCCTTCGAACCCACTTCTCTTTATATTCATCTTGAGATGCAATAGATCTTAAACAACCATCTGCCAATCTTTAACAAGCCTCATGAGCTTCCACCCTCAAGAGGGGAACATGATCATAGCATTACTTTGTTCCCAGGGCCCAACCACCAAATGTGCACCCATATAGATATCCATTCACCCAAAAGAATAAAATTGAAAAAATCATCAAGGAACTCTTGGAAGCAGGCATCATTCGTCCTAGCATTAGTACGTATTCATCGCCTGTGGTCATGGTGCTCAAGAAAGATGGCAAATGGCGTATGTTTACAGACTTAAGGGCCCTCAACAAGTTGACGGTCAAAGATAAATTTCCCATCCTGGTTGTAGATGATTTGCTGGATGAATTAAATGGGGCTCAATTCTTTACTAAGCTCGTCCTTCACTCGGGCTATCACCAAATTCACATGAAAGAAGTAGACATTCCAAAGACTGCTTTTTGAACTCATGAAGGCCATTATGAGTTCCTGGTCATGCCATTTGGTCTTTGTAATGCCCCATCCACTTTTCAGAGCCTCATGAACCACCTGATCAAACATTATCTCAGAAAATTTGTCCTTGTTTTCTTTGATGACATCCTCATCTACAATCGCACCTTGGCCACACATCTTCAGCATGTAGATATGCTCTTGCAACTGCTCCGGAAGCATAAATTATTTGTCAAGATGTCCAAGTGCTCTTTTGGCATGGAAGAAGTTGAGTATTTGGGCCACATTGTGGGGCGTGAAGATGTCAGGGTGGACCCCAAAAAGATCCAGGCAATGCAGGATTGGCCTCAACCAAAGACCTTGAAGAGCTTTAGAGGATTTTTGGGTCTCATGGGCTACTATTGCAAATTTGTCTGCAATTATGGTCGCATTTCTAGAGCTCTCACTCACCTCCTCAAGAAAAATTCATTTCTTTGGAATGATGAAGCACAACAGGCATTTATAGCTCTCAAACATGGCAATGTGTGTTCCACTCCCGTATCAGCACTACCCGACTTTACCAAATCTTTTGTGATTGAATGTGATGCTTCAGGTATGGGTATTGGGGCAGTCTTAATGCAAGAAGGTTGACCCTCGACCTTCACTAGCCAAAAACTAAGTGGGAAAAATCTGAGACAATCTACCTATGAGAAGGAGATAATGGCCATCTTACATGAAGTAGATACCTGGCGACCATACTTATTGGGGCGGCATTTCGAAATATGCACAGACCATCAAAGCCTTAAATATTTTTTGGAGTAACACCTATCCTCACCACAACAAAATAAATTGCTTGCCAAAATGTTGGGATATGATTATGAGATAATTTACAAGAAAGGGCGCGAAAATGTCGTAGCAGATGTGTTATCACACCAATTTGAGGAGGAAAGCACCCTGCTCGCAATCTCCCTTCCCATTCCAAAATGGATTGAAGAGGCTCACAAGGAATGGTTTTCACATCCTTCGCTCTCCCAACTCATTAACAAATTGCAGACGGATCCAAATTCCACAACGGGCTACTCTTGGTAGGATGAGATTCTTCGCTACAAGGATAGAGTCGCGATATCACCAACATCCACCCTCAAAAATTTCATTTTGGTGGAGTTGCACTAATCTCCCACTGCATGCCATTCAGGCTTTCAGAAGACATATGCTCACACTCGATGTTCATTCTTTTGGACAGGCATGAAAAAGGACATTCTTACTTTTGTAGCTGAGTGCGATGTATGTTAGCACCACCAAGGATAAACAATCAAATCCCCAGGCACATTACATCCATTGCCCATCCTGGCCTCAATTTGGACGGAGGTTTCTATGGACTTCATAACAGGTCTTCTGAAGTCAAGCAACAAGTCAGTCATCATGGTCATTGTGGACAGACTTTCTAAGTATGCTCATTTTTGTGCCTTACCCCACCCTTTTGCACTGAATTTGGTAGCTCAATATTTCATGGACCAGATCTTCAAATTGCATGGCATGCCCACTTCCATTGTGTCTGATCGTGACCCAATCTTCACCAGTAACTTTTGGCAAGAACTCTTCAGGCTACAAGGTACCCAACTAAAATTTAGTACTTCCTATCATCCCCAAACTAATGGTCAAACTGAAATAGTCAACAAATGTTTGGAGACATACCTTAGGTGTTTCACTTCAGAAAAGCAACATCTATGGGTACAGTGGTTACCTTTAGCCGAATGGTGGTATAACACCAACTATCATGCCACCACCAAAATGACTCCATATGAAGCAGTTTATGGTCAACTCCCTCCTTCACCTACTTCTTATATCAAGGGATGCTTGAAGGTACAAGCAGTGGATCAACTCCTACAGAACCACACAACCACGCTGGCCCACCTCAGAGAGAATCTCCATCAAGCTCAAAACCGCATGAAGCAATAGGTAGATCAACATTGTTCAGAACGCCAATTTCAAGAAGGGGATTAGGTATTTTTGAGGCTGCAACCATATAAGAAAACATCACTCAAAGACAAGGGTTGTCAGAAATTATCTCCAAAATTATACAGACCATATCAAGTACTTCAGCGCATCAGAGAAGTCGCCTACAAGCTAGCTTTGCCACCCACTGCAAAAATCTATCCAGTATTACATGTCTCATGCCTCAAGAAAGTGATTGGGAACCATTGCCGAATTCAAACCAGTCTACCTGAATTGGATGAAGAAGGGTCAATCTGCCTCCAACCTGAACAGGTTCTTGACACGCGAGAACGACACCTGCGCAGCCGCACGATCAAGGAAGTCCTCATCAAGTGGAAAGACACCTCTCTGAAAGATGCAACTTGGGAACCAACCACTGTCCTTCAGTAGTTTCCGCAGCTTTAGCCTTGAGGACAAGGCTATTCTTATGGGGGAGGGCATGTTAGGGTCCAACCCTAACCCCTTATTTATGTAATAGGATTGAGTCATAGTTATGTTAAGTAAAGAGTCAATAAAGCCCATATTAATAATTGTAAGTGGTTGACCCGCATTTAAAGAAGGGACCACAGTTAGTTGCAAATGGGACATGGTATTATGGTATTAATAAGAATCATGGTATTGCATGTATGAATCCTCTATAAAGGATAGAGACTCCCCTCGAGGAGCATCGCGTCTTATTTTGTAATTGAGCCCAACTCTATTGGAGGTTGCCCCCTCGAAGAGGCAAGTGAACATTGCTGTCCTTTCTGAATAATAAAATACTTGCTGTTATTTCTTATTGTTCTATGTTCTGGGTATATTTCTTCGTATATTTGGTATTTTGGTATCTTCTTGTAGGTCAAGAGCATAACAATTTTTCATTTTAAAAAAATTTTCACTTTTCATTTTTCATAATTTTGCATAACACTTATTCATTTCAGAGGCGGAGGAGGGATCCTGACTTATTGAGACCAGAAGAGGTTTTTCCTTGAGAGAATTAGTTTATATATACCTCTGACATGCTTGTTAAGTCTTCCCCCCTCACCTTACTCTACTTGACTGAGCTTCCAAGGGTTAACCCAAAAACAACCGACTAGAGTAGGTGACACTAATTAGTGCGCAAGCGTTGTGTTTTCACCAAGGTTCACTTTGAGCAGTACGTATTTTCCATCGACATTACATGGACTAAAGATAACAAGTTATTCATACAGAGGTCGGACGACAGGTAACCAAGTAGTGATAGTTGCACAAGGCCTCTTGTACTTTACCCAACTTGTTTCAAGAGTCACACACAGTTTCATGCGAAACTAGCCTACGACTGAAAAACAAGAAAACAAACAACAAAACCAAGAGAAAGCATAAGTAAATGTGAAAGAAAAGAGGAAAGCAAACACGCAAGCAAACAAACAGACATGCGAGGTAAGCAAGCAAACAAGCTTGCAAGAAAACAACCAAAAGAAAACACTACTCCTACTCCTAAGCTAACGGTGCATGGGCCTGATCACGTGAAGTGATACTTCCATTGCAGCCACCGATGCATTGGTTGACCCATGTTGGTGAAGGCATGGTTCACGAACAACACAGTTGTGTGAACAAGAAAACATGAAAGATATAACAATGGAGACAAACACACTCCAAGTTTCAATGTGTCCATCAAACGTAAGTGAGTGCAAGTGTATGACATACGGTCCGTGGAATTGTCATGGTGCTGTGTAGCACTACGTGTAATTGTGAAGCATACACATACTCTTGACTGTGACATGAAAGAAAAAGAAATAAACAAAGACAACTTGCGTCATGCACGTGTGCTTGCAATGTAAGATTCCTCCAATGCACGAGTGATGCGGTCATGTAGTTCGAGTGGAGGACATATGATCTATGTGTGAGATTGATCTTCAATGCATACAAATGAGTGATGAGGAGCCTTGGATGTTTCAACAATTTCCTAATCGGAAGTGAAACCAACCTCAAGACAGTGAGGGCCTGACATAACAATCAGCTTGGGCTAAAGTGCCTCGATAGTTTGGGGGGTTTCAACTTTGTCAAAAGATAGATCATCATAAACAGGTGGCTTTGAAAAATCAACTGCAATAAAATCATCATTGTAATCGAATGTGGGAGTAAATAGATCATGACAGCTACGATCAACAAAAACAATGATTTCATCGGCATCCTTATGATTTGATGAATCAAACTGAGGAGTAGATGAGAAGTAGACAATTTCACCCTCTGTGTTTCCAGAAAAGGTAGATGAAAAGTAAAGTGGATTTTGAATGAATAGTTTATCCTCTACGTTGTCAGATGATGGACTGACATCCTGCGTATCTTGCGAATGATCAAAAATGGGTGCATCTGTAGATGGAGATACACATGCGGAATCATGGATGGTAGGTTCACCAAATATGTCAGGAAAGAATGGAGGAGGCTCAGGCAGAAGGGAGTCATTCTTCACTGAGTGTTGATGCTCAAGCTCCTAGTCATACTCTTCATGAATGACAACGCCTGTTGGTTATGCAACACCAACTCTGTCGATGGCTTGATCCTCATTCACAACAAGTGTAGAGTCCGGAATGGAATAACACAAGACAGTATCATCCGAGTGCAAAGATAGAGGTTGAGGTAGAAAATGCATGTGACAACTCAATGGACTCACAACCAAATTTGAGCGAAAATTAAGTGAAGTGAAGTTGGGAGGATGTGAAAGTTGAACATATGTGTGTGCATGCTCTCACACATCACTCTACAATGGTGGAGCTGTTTGATGAGGGGACGACAGACAGTCACTAGTGATAGTGACCATATCCATCTTGGGCTCAAATTTCTTCTTGGGATGGGTTAATTTGTTAAGGCAATACTCAAATCTATCCCAAAGACAAGGAAATTTCATCTAGATTTTCGGAGCTTCAAACTGCAAAACACGGGAGTGTTGCCAAAAATCCATAGGCGATTAATGCAGGGCCTTCCATTGTTGTAACAGTTTTTGGTCAATAGGTTCTATATAAAAATGATGGAAAGTAGATTGAATAAGATCACAAAACTGCTCAAGTTGAGTGCACGCTATTAGCCGGTAGGCTGCATCACCACCGTAGTGGGGATTCGCGAAGTGTGTATGCAAGCAACACGTTGGCTTGTTGGTCAGAACATCCATCTTCCTCGTCAAGCATGGTGAAGAAGTCTTGTAAGAACACAGGTCATGCCACTTCAACTTCACCATCATACGTGAATTCATACAAGAGATAAAAAAACTCCCTCGTGATGTTGAGAGTTTCGACATGCAAAAAACATCATGGAGAGGTGAGTTTGACAAAATCCATGATAAATGTGCAAAGGTTCAAAATAGGATGAGATGACACAGCTTGTCATCTGGTCCTCCTTCTAGCTCCTTTGACAGTGTTGGACCCACCAACATGTCAAGGGATCTCCCCCGTAAGAAGTCCCAATTAGACCTCAGACCGTTTGGTGTAGGAGTCGCAGCAGTGGGTCGTATGATATTGCCTTGACCACGGTTTCGCATAGAGGCAAGCAAGATGTCCTTGTTGGTAGCAAGGGTGTGACATATGTAGTAAGTCAAGGAAGCTTCATGAGCGGTTCTAACACACGGAGGGTGAGGTGAGTGCGCCCCTTGGAAACATGTGAAAGCACAAAGTTAATAAGGGAACACATGAGCAAAGATTCATCATAACCTTTGGATGGCCTCCTCTAATGATCTAGGCTCATCGAACTCAATATGGTCTATGTATGCAACTAGACCATTGATGAATCTCTAAACCTTGCCCTTCTCCTCCTTGAGGTAAGGCACATATCTCAATAGCTCTAAGAACATGCTAGTATACTCGTCATCTGTCATAAAACCCATCCACAACTCATAAAAATCATTAGCTCTTTCATCATAGTATCTTTATGATAAATACTTCTTCTTGAAGATTCTTTCAAATGCATGCCAAGTCAAATCATCTTCTTCAATACCATTAACATTCTTCACATCTTCCCACCAAATATCCGCTTTACCTTTGAGACTGAAAGTGGTTATCCTTGCTTTCATGTTTTCTGAGTAATCATGTAATCTAAAGAATTTTCCCACACTAAGAAACCAAGCCTCTACATCTTGAGATTTATTCATTTCCCCATCAAAGGTAGGTGGATTCTCTTTCTTAAACTCATCTACCAAATATCCCTTATCACTCCTTCTGTAAGGATGATAACGATGACGATCATGATGCCTATTCGAACCAGAACTATAATAATACATGTCCCTAATACCTCTCCTATCCGAGGTGTCCAACATCCTACCATCTCTGATCGTGTCCAATCTATCTGACATGTGTCTACTATGAGACTTGCTTCCATATGCCCCATTAGTCTTGTCCTCTTACCAATGGCTGATCCGAAGTGGTTCATGTTGTTGCAAATCTGACAAACTCTGAAGTAGTATCAAATTCACCTCTACTTGTTTCTCTTATGCGTGCATGATTTTTTCATTGTCTACTTTGAAACTCCTTACCTCTTCCTTCAAGCTTCTCAATGTAACTACCAAATCCGAAGGATTCCCATCACTATATTGCTCTTCAGATTCATAGGCATCTTTCTAGCCATTGGTGTTTCTTCCTGCAATGCATAATATGTCAAATAAACCAAATCACAATAAATGGAAATACCTTAGCATAGCTCAAGGAGGATACCTTGTCTAGAAGATCACCAAATTAGCGTAATACATGTATAACATAATCATAATTGCATATATACATACACGATTAAATGTATCAATACATAAGCAACACTCTAGTTAGGTCTAGTCATCAATGCAAGGCCATATCAACACTACATGCTATGACCTCATGCATGAAAACAACCAGTACTCCATTGTACACATTGCCACATGCAACCATCAATATGCATAAGCAATTCCAAGTCAACTACACATATGCATAAACACATGTAGTCAAGCATAAGTGATCAATTCTCATAATCAACCTACAAAACTGATACATGTAATCAAAATATTCAAACTATAATCTAACATACAATAATGTAGACATATTGCATAAAATCAAGCTGCACATAATCAAGTAACCAATCGTACTTCTAACGATACATTCCACAAAATCAATCGTCAAATTCCCCATGACACCTTACTACCATCATGATCAACATGATGCAATGCTTCAAGAACATGGAACACAAGTTTAAGATACACACATGCAACTAACATGCATGCATGACCAACGCACACTGCCCATCCGGTTCAAGGGGTGAACCATGCTCTGGTACCACTTTGTAACATCCCCTTCCAGGTCTACCCAAAGTAACCATGCCAATCAGGGTAAACATGAGACGAGAGGTTACTATGATGGGATTCAACCTCCTATGTGTCTTTAAGGAAGTGGAATCGATAGAACATCACATGAAGTCACCCAACACCATCAGTAGACCCCTCAGGAGACAAGTTAGCCACTCAAACAGCTTGTCCCTAAGTTCCACTATTTTTTGAGAAACTTAGAGTAGAGTAACACACCCTAGAAACAACTCGGGTGAGTTATAACACTTCCCAGCCTTCAACCAACAACATTAGTGTCTAGGGTAATGCTTTTTGGGCCAACAATTCTGGAAATTGAGCCATTTTTCTAGCCTGGAATTCCCGGCCTCTTCCCAAAACTTGTTGGGACCTTCAGGAATCATTAAAAACATGATAACAATGCTAATGAATCAAAATCAACCTTAGGATTAGGCCCGAGCATCCCCAACTGGGACTGACATCCTGTCAAACACTTGGCATCAATACAACCTATAGGTCTAGGATACAAGGCAGGGCATAAATGACTTAAATAAGTTATGAAACATAATCAAAAGGATCACCTCCTTCTCCAATAAATTATTATATCATCAATGAGGTCTTGCATCCATTCATTTAACTATTACAAGTAAATACATAAAATAACCGTGGCATGTGTTAGCCTCCTGCTCATAGCAGGTGTTCACCTTTCGTGATTGACATATGTACAGGCCAAATATGTCATGCTTTGCTTACAGCAATGTTCCATATTTGAATCCTTTGACAGTGAAACATTTTTGGGGAGGAAGTTGAAATTGAGTATGAAGTAGATGGCTGGTTTGTAAGGAAGAAGCGGCCTGGAAGAGATGGTAAAATGGTAGGATTGGTCCCTGTGCTTTATGTAAGCTCCTTAGAGCGATTTTTATCGGGTACCATTAAATAAAGAAGGTTGCAGCGATAGTTGGAACTGTACATGGAGTCCAACTGAGGATCATCTAAGAACGGAAAAGCAAAGGGTTGGTAATTCTTGGAGGTGGTTTGATTTTCCAATTACAGACATGAGGATTTCCTTCCAAAACTGTGTTGTTGAGTTTTCTTGGGGGGACAAGAAACAAGCTCAATTGTTTTTGAAAGTCTCTGGCATTCAAGCTGTCGTTTGTGATGGTGCATTTGAGCCTTGTAGAAACTTAAGAGGTCAAGACATGAAGGCTGAAACAAGTCCTGTGGAAGCTACTGAAACCCATCCTAAGGTTTTGACTCAGCTCATTGTTCGCACTTCCACATTTAATGTAGTTGGTGGCCCATATGTTTCTGAACGAATGCTTCTTGAAAAAAATGTGAGAACTGATATTGGCAGTAGTAGTACTTCGCAAATTAGATATATGAGTCAAAGTGCTGAGTGTGTGCTACCTTTTCAAACTTATAAGACACAATTGAATGAACCCGAACGAAACAGATGTCTAGATCGATATCCAGCCATGGACCTCCTGTCTCCAACCTCAAGTTGTTGGCTTCGAGTGGATATAGACCTCAGTGAATGTTTTCTCACAGACTCTTCTCTTGAAGTCCTTATTTCAGAGGCAACGTTAAAATTATCTGGGAGCAAAAGAATGCGTGCTTTATTTGAAGTTGGAAAAGGATTTCAAACTGTCTCTGGTGGTGCAAAGGGACATGTGGTGCTTCCAGAAGACATCAAAATTTGAGGTCATGGACAACAAAATGGAGAATATGAAGTGTGTTGAAATTCATCATTGATACTTTTAGTGGCTGGTTGAAAGGAGGCTTTGTGGTGGTGTTGACAGTTCGCACACCTGATGTTCCATTCGGGACCAATTTTCAAACTGAAATACAGTATTGTATAACACCAGGGCCAAATCTACCTCTAGGAGAGAAGACATCACATCTCCGCGTCTCCTGGAGAATGAACTTCTTGAGAAGTACAATGATGAAATCCATTATAGAAAAAGGTGGCCAAGACGGATTAAAGGATAATTTTAAACTATATCAGGTTGTCCTAGCCAAGTATGCAAGGTGCATTGATGATCCAATGACAAATCATGAAAAGGGCAAGGAGCCTCAAAGTGATTGGCAGCTAGCAAAAGAATATTTTATCAATCTCCGAGTTCTTGCAAGTATACTATCACTAGGGGTATTACTTTTACATATATATTTTCCCTGGCCAAAAAATGGCAGTGTCTTAGAGATTCTTTACTTAGACTTGCCAGACTCCCTCGGAGAATTCATCACCTCAGCCTTCATTGCATTGTACTTGGAAATGTTGCCAAGAATATCTGGATGTTCCTACGAGCCAGAGTTTGCAGAGGCTCTGATCATGGGGTGAAGGCACAGGGTGAAGGATGGCTCTTAGCTGTGACATTGGTCAGTGGGGAAAAATTATCTCCATCAGTTGACACTAGCACATGCGACCCTTATGTGGTTTTTACTTGCAATGGAAAGACACGTACTAGCTCAGTGAAGCTAGGCACATTGAACCCAGAGTGGCATGAGGTATTTGAATTTGATACAACAGAAGAGGCACCCTCAACTATGTATATTGAAGTTTTTGATTTTGAAGGACCATTCTTAGAAGGAGAGTCTCTGGGGTATGCTGAGATTAACTTTTTGAAACAATCTTCAGAAGAACTGGCAGATCTGTGGGTACAACTTGAGGGCAAGCATGCATGGTCTCAGGAATCAAAGTTACATCTGCACATTTGTTTGACTAACATACAAGAGTCAGACTCTGTTACTTACTATATTCAGAGAGTGGAAAAAGAGGTTGGCAAAAAGGAGAAATACATTTGGCATTATCGCTTTATAGGAGCTATTCAAACAATGCTGAACATGATTCAATTACCACTTCAACAGCCAATGATAGACATGAACCTTTATTCATTTCTTCAACATCAGACACAGAGATTGTTGCCAATACACCAGACCTTCCACAATTTTCTCGAATAAGCTCATATGAATCCTTATCATCAGTAGATAATGATACAATCTTTGGTACAAAAAAAAAATATCAGGTGAAAAAAAGAAATTCAGTTGTCGAAGTTTTGTCAATCATTTGTCATCATTACTCTCTAAAAGGTCTAGGAATGGTGCAAGATCTAGTGGGAGCTCACCAACTAGATCAGATGTGGATTCAAGTTCCTCTGAAATCAGTTGATCCATTTAACTTTTTCTGTACAAGGATTAGAGTTGGAAATTAATGATGAACTGGGGAGTAGATCGTGGCAGGAAAGTGATGGTCCAAAAGACGAGATTGCAAAGTTGAACACAAGGCTGAACTGTTAGCGGAATATTTTGGTATTAGAATTGATAAGCAAGGAAACCTGCATAGCCTTCCATTAGTGCTCGACCAATATACTCCTGACATGGACCGTCTTCCCCATTTTTGTTTGGACTTTGGCAAATGATGTTGATTGGGATGAAGAGAAGGAGTGTTTTGAATCTCTGGCTGCTTCCATTAGTGACTTTTATGCTTTTCATCCACCACTGTTGCCAAATCCCTCTGGGGAAGGATCGAAATTTTATCAGATATCAAAATCAAAGTGTAGCATTGAACAATCTACGGCAAATGAACAGCAGAATATTGATCAAGAAACTCAAGCAAATATTAGTATATTTCGAAAAGATGAGCGACCAAAATGTGCCGTTGAAAATGAGGAGCTTGTTCAGGTTACTGGAGAGGCCAATGTGGTAAGAGACGCACTCATCTAAATTAACAAGGCTCAGGGAGAATATTTTTAAAGACAAGGATGGTGCGAGCAACACGCTGTGCTTCCCTTATCTAGTCTATCTGCGCCTAGTGCGATTTCTCTTTCATCAAGCCATGGCTATGGCACAAGGCAATTTGATCTCCAAGGGGAACGATCTATGCAGATCTCTTCTTCTTTGGAATCTGCAGCAGCTCGCTTGGCAAGGACTACTATAGGATTAGATGGTAAGGCAGAGGATAGAGGGGCTGAGTGGGGAGATTTCATGAGACTGCCATCAGCCCAGCTGAGATGTGTATTGACTAAGCGGAAATTTGAGGAGGTTGAATGCAGTGTTGCAGAGTCTAATGGTTTAAACGGTAGTAAAACCGAGGAGGGAACTTAGAGACGGTAACATCCAAGAGACAGTTGTTTTGAGGTCCAGCGGAAGTCAGATAATTAGTCCGGTGGATCAGTTTAACTGTGGATTTGACCCCGAGATTATTGTGGAGAGTAGTGCATGTGATGTGAATGATGGCTTGGAGGATAATTTCAATAAGGCTGCATTACAGGTGCCTCACGACGCAGATTTAATAGCATCTGACAAGCTTCAGTCAGGAGCTGAGGTTATGAGGATGAATACTGATTATTCCGACGGGGAAGTACAGAAAATGACAACAGCGGATGTTCGTAAAGCTCATTATTCAACTAACAAAGAGGAGACTAAAAACACAATAATTGATGAGAAACAGGGAGAATTTCTCATGGATTGGTCTTCTCCGACCAGTGTTGACAGTGTTTCTGATTTTCCGGTTCACCCTAGTTCTACCTCGACAACTGAAAAGCTAGAGGAATCGGAGTCGATGGTGTCAGTTATTGATGGGAATGTTCTCCAACCGTCTGAAGATGAAAAGCAGAGTGGGTTGGTGCTACAGCACATGGGCGTTCTGTGGTGTAGTCGAGATGATCGGGCCCGATAAAAATGAAAATGAAAGCGGTGAATTTCAACAAGTCCCCTCAGCACCGCCTGAACCTCAGCAGCCTGGATGTGAAGGGCAACTCATCAAGCTGAAGGGACAGCCAGCCACCGCCTCAATCCAAAAAGACAGAAATCATTTATGGAACCGCCTAAAGGATTCATGCGCAGCCTTAGATATTTACTCCAAGATGCCAGCTGCCCCAGCTCAGCCCATATAGTCTTTCATGCATTTATTTTTAGCAGAAAACACTGTTTTAGTTCAGAGCTGTTTAGATCGGTTTGATAGATATTTTGAGATATTTTCCTTGAGATCTTATCCACAGATCTAAGTCTGTAAATTTTTTCTATAAAAACCTCCCTATGTACTGTTCAAATAGTGAGAGTTTTTTGATCGATAATCTGATTGAGGCTTGCTGTGTACGCTCTAACAGATTTAATAAACAGAGCATTACTGGAACATGGGTGTTTGACTGTCTAAATGTGGATTCGATGGCTGAGGAACAAGACTACAGAATTCTCGAGTTTCCTCATGGACTAATAAGTTTTCTCTTCTCTTTCTTGCCTCTGTTTTCAGTTTTAATGTGTTTATATCGCCTTTGTGTCATGATCTAAATAACAGAAAAGAAGACTAGCTCAGAATTCGCTTAACAGCACTCTGTGCTCAAT
>APFE030382043.1:99836-125786 GCA_000404065.3 Pinus taeda | reverse complement strand
TAAATGATTAAAAAATAAAATTTGGTATACCACAAAATTTAAAAGAGAAAAATCAAACTAATAATTTACATTGACCCACCAATAATGATTTAGTATTTTACTTTTATTTTTTAATTTACATATACATTATTATTATACCTGCCGAAGCAGGTATATAGCGATCGATATCACTTTGACTACCAATTAATTTCGTTTGACTTTATAAATATCAAACGCTATTCAATACTTTAACCAAAGTTTTACGCAAAAAATGAATTTTTAAAATCATTTAAATATTTTCCGATGGTTTTCATTGGCCATTCAGCTTTGGGGTCTTATTGCAGACCTCGAACTTGCTTTTAAGTGAAGTTTGGCCTTTAACCTAAGTTTTTGGAGTATCATATTAATTTGGGTGGAGTGATCTATTTAGCCAATATTTCTTATTACCCAATGTTTTTAAAAAACATTTGGTCAAACAAAAATTTTATCCAAAGTTTTGTTAGAAAGGTCTTATTGTAGGGTTTCGTTTTCATGTAATCGTCCCTTTTAACATATGCTAAGTTGTTAAAAGCGGGGTATTTGTTCTTTGTTTTCATCTTGGGAATCTTCAATGAAAACTATACGACCATCCTAGCCTTACATTTGGAGAACCCTAAATCTAACACCTGTCACTCATTAGGGTTGGCTTGGCAACTCATTTTACTGAATATGCTCCAAATGGCTAACATGATCGGTCTTGTACGTAGGTGAAAACTTCACATAAGCTTGAGTTTTCAATGAAGGGTGAACATGGAACTCGAAAATAGTCAAACAGGAAAGACCAAAAGCATTAGAGTGTACGGGTTGATTCCTGCAACAAAGCCATACATTAGCCATACATTACATTTCAAGGTGCAGGGAAGGAATTCACGATAATTGAATGGCACAACAGAGCCAGCGACCTGGACCCAACGGGGCAGCAGCTATGTACATACCAGCGCTTCCAATCTGTCACAGTGCTCGCTAACAATTTTTCTGCCAGGAATATAGTTTCAAGGTGCAGAAATGGTTAATGGTGAATTCTAATAATTGTTATAACAACTTATTACGTATATATTTCACTTGGTTCACTTAACTCTATATTTTGATAGACAGTAGTTTAATAATTATGTTTTTTTCAGAAAGTTATAGAGATTCTGGATACATTTTGAAAAATTAAGGCAGAGGTTTTTATAAATCTAAATAAAAATTGTCAAAATTCATAATTTTAGGTGTTCTTGTTGAATCCGTTTTCACCATTAAAAATATGATTTAATTACTGCTTCTAATTTTTTTTACCCTGGTTCTCGCGGCCACTCTTTATCTGTCTTTAACTGTCGGGCAATCCCCCGTGGATTACTCCTTTTAACAAAAGTGTTTTCTGATCATAACTTTCTCTACGAACCCAGCAATGTCCCATATACTGTGTTTTATGGCGCTAATAAGAAATACATATCTGCTTCTCTTTTATATTATCTGATCATATACGAAATGAATATCTGTGTGTGCACACAAACGCATCGCTTTTATTAATTTTACCTCTCCTGAAATGGAACCTCTCCTTGCATCGGATCTCTCCATTAAAGGGTTGGTCTTTGTTACATAATCAAAGATTTTGAAGTATTCTTCTTTTCTGCCTGATGTCCCATTCACTTTGGCATAGGAATTATGCGTAATGTGCATTTCAATTCCATTGTACTAACTTGAACTCCTTACTAATACATGGAAAATAACCTAGTTATTTGATTTTTACACAACCTAAATTTACCTGACAATTCCATTGAACTTATTTCGTAATATATGGAAAATAACCTAGTTATTTTATTTCTGTTTACTTGAAATTTACCTGGGTCCTAGGTAACGAAAATAATGTTGCCTTCCTAATTGGTAATAATCCGCTTGCGCAATATCTATATATATATATTCATTGGTTCATTCAGTCAGTCATGACCTCCGCTAGGCTGGTGTGTTACAAGATAAGAATGTGAATAACTTGTTGTGCTCGTCTGTTAGAAAATATTTATGTGAATCACATGTTAAGGTTCGTTTGTTTTCCCTTGATTGAAAGCTTTACTTTATAATTAAAATGGACATCAGGAAATTTGGCGTGCGTGGAAGTTATTTAATTTGATATTGGTGTTGAATATTCCAGCGGAGAATGATAACGTGCGCGGGCAGGTATTCATATTTCAAATTTTGTCTACGCATATCGATCATCAATATCAACAAAGCGAGCACCTAGCAATCTGGAGAGAGGTATCTTGAAATTGAAATACATAGAGTAAGACACAAACAAACATGTGAAATTAAGAAGTTATGTGGACGCTCTGATAATCGTCAAGCGTTACCTTACGATCAAAGGAATAGAAATTGCAGCTTCGTCCTCCTTCCGTTTAGAGTGAAAGCTAATGCTGATGAATAACATGTGTGGCTATATATACCGATACAGCTTGACCTAGTTATACACAGTGGTTGGAGAGATAGAAAGACCATCTTCCAAATATAAATTGCTAGTTATACACATATTTGTGAAGAAGCAGAAGGAAGTTAGTATACTATACACATATTTGCGAAAAAGCAGAATGAAGTTAGTATTTTTATTTGGATACGCGGGCGATTCACAATATTCATGGGGATAACCACATTCTTCAAGAGCCACTGCAACATTTCCATTCCCATTTTCGTTCTCATTATGATGACGGCAATGTATTATTAATCTGGTTGTTTCTTTTAGAAATACAAAAGCCTTTCCGTGCATGGATTACATTTTGCAATAAGATGCATTCGATGAATTATTGTTTTCTGTCTATTACACAATGTGGTTGATATAGTTTGAGAGAAAATAAAATGTCAGAGAAAATATTGTTCCGATTGTATTTAAATTTTGCATGCCATATATGTTTGTTAAAAAGGGAAATGGTACAGATTAAATATTGTTCCCATCGTTGTTGTATTTTACAAGATATATAAATTTGTTCAGCTTTAATCGAAAAAAAAAGGTTAACTAAAAATTGAAATAGTTGGATTTAACACAATATATAGATAATGAAGACCTTTATTAATGTCTTGTGCGAACAGGTGGGCAGACGGGCACACATAGTGGTTGTGTGTTTTGCATGTTGTTGGATGTCTGGGTGTATCCCAATAGCGGGCTGAATGCTTGTCCCTAGCTGTTATAGAGCGTAAGTTCATAGAGAGAGCCCTGTTGTGGAAACAATTTCGCTTCTTGACTAGGTAGATACTTCTCGTTGGATTTATTGATTGGACTAATGAAGTTCCAGTCTAAAAAGCAGCCTAGCCCAAGACTAGCAATATATGGTAAAACTGGAAACTAATACTTGGTTAGTCATGTGTCCTATTCTTCTTTTATGCTTCTTTTGAACTTGGTCAATTGACTTGGCTTATTATTTCAATCCAAGTTAATATACAGACTATTTTCGGCAGGTATGCCGTGTGCAACGCGAACTTGTTATTATTAGAATTCGTTTTCTTCGTTTTAACATTTTTCTTTTCTATCTTATGGCAACCCCGCCATAGTTATATATTTTATGCATAGAGGACAAACTAAAAAGACGATGCCATCACTTTTATCATTATAAACTTATGTATATCTCTAACAAAAGTAAGATGCACTTTGTAATGAACTGCAGTTTGTAAAAGTGCAACTCCACATACATTTTATTGTGCCTATACACATTATGCAATGTTATAATTGAGTACGGATATGCAGCCTTTACCCTTAGAACATCAAAGTATCCGTCGTTTTCATTTATATTTTTTAAATCGGTACGAAGATTTTCATTAATCAAAAGATGATAGCAACAAATACATGGATATGAAACATCAAAAATCAAAGTATATTCATATAGAGATAGGTTTATCCTTATATTAAACTCGTAGTACGTATTAAGTTTTTTTGCTAAGGCAAGAGCGGATCTTTTTATTTAATTAAGTTAAACAAGAGAAATAGTATACAAAAGCAACTAAGGCAGTAAAGCCCACCAATATGACAGGCTTACCCTAGTCCATGGTCCCGTGATGACAAAACATACCATGGGCCGAAGGCCCACCAAACCAAATGAGCAGTCCATCACTCACAGTTCGATCCTTCGCCAAAGTTCCAACGGACAAGAATCATATCGGGTGGACAACAAGCACACCGTTTATCAAACAAATCAGACCTGATGAACCCAATAGACCATAATTAATAATCATATCGGTTTTGATTTTGTCATAACCTCTGATCACTTTATCCGCCAAAAATCCACCATTTGCGTGCGATTCCAGTGAGGTTGTGTGATAAGCAAGAAACTTAACCTCTGTTTCGGACCCGAAGCCGGATTAATGACTCATCTAAACAATTTTAGTTCTGGTATCTCGTTATCCTTCTTGTTGTTCGCCACTCGAAATGAATGGGCTTGCTGTGATTCCACCAACCTGCGCCCATTTTATCGGCAGCCATGGTCCCATTACTCAGGATATCTGTTCTAAATTGGCTGGAATTGGGGTCCATACGTGTATCATCAGCCCATCTTAACCTATTTTCATTCTTTGGCCTAAGTGCCATTAAGATATACAATTCTAGTAGCAGTCCTTCCCAAAGGTCAAAAGTAGACTTTGGAGGGCTAACTAACATTCTACTCGCACTTTTTAAACTAATGTGTCCACCTGTGGACTGCAATTACTTTGTCTCCCAGGGTCTTCAACCTGATTGTTCTCCTTGCTTTGATAGAGCACTCTCTCTAAGATCGCTTGTTTGGAGCATTCATCCTTTAAATATCCTTGGGGAACCTCTAGCTAGTCATATCTTCTATTAGTCTTTAGACAGAGCACACCTTCATTTTCCAAAATATTCGCTAATCTATTGGTTGATCTGCAAACATGGATAAAGCTAAGGGTTCTCATGATTTGTAGGTGGGCTTGAATGCGTTGATATACCCACAGTAACCTCCAGTGTCTCGACACATTATTTGGTGTTGATCCATTGCTAATATTCTTGACCAAATTAATTATCAATTCGGAATCAGCTTCAATAATGATGTTATGTAGATTAGAGTCCCTTAGGATCTCTAGGCAATGTTCAATGGCCATCAGCTCTGCCATATTATTGGTGGCCCTCTCCAAATGACAGTGAAAGATGGTCTTTATGAAACCTCTTTCATCCCTTACGGCCCCTCCATACCTGGTCGTGCCAGGGTTTCCTTTTGAGGCTCCATCTACATTGTATTTCATAAATCCCTAAGGTGGAGGTTGCCAAATTTCCTTATCATTTTGTTATATGCCTTATTGTCTTGTTTGTTCCCATGGGGGAGAACCTTGGAGTCCCAAATTTAGAAGCATATGCTTATCCTGGTCTTTAGGTTGGTTATCGGGGAGGATTTTTAAAAGGGATCCTGTAGTCTCTCTGAGCTGTCTTATAATTTGAGTCATGATGCTTTGAGGTGACCCCTTCTTATTCTTGAAGATTCTATTGTCGCACTCTTGCCAGACATCCCAGATTATAAAGCCTATAACCAAAGCCCATGTCTTGTTGATTACTTCATTTGCTGAGAAATTTTTCCTCCAATTCCTCAAGATGTTAGTAATGCTGCCAATGTCCCTGTCTGTTTGTCTAAAAATTGAAGCCACCCAATTCCATGAGGTAGATGTGAATGGGCAAAGGTTAAGAAGGTGTTCTATACTTTCCTCTTGTAATTCACAAAGCTGGCATCTGGAAGGTCCTGTTATTCGTCTTTTCCTGAGATTTTCCCAAGTCAAAATTTTTTTATGCTGCACTAACCACATGAATATTTTAATTTTCATCCATTTTTGGCTTTGCCATAGGTCCTTCCATACCTTATTAGGATTTGGGAATTCAAGCCCCATGGCAATTCGTTAGGCCTCTTTGAGGTTGAAATTGCCTTCATTATTTTTACCCCATCTTAGTTGATCTGAAGATGTTGATATTAGAATCTTTCATTAATCCAAGATGATTGTAAGAGCTACTGCTTGGGCTTTCAATGGAGAGTCATCATTGTAAACTATGTTTTCCATTTTCTCCATTTACCATCACTTATTTCTTGATCCCAAAAGTCATTTACATTGCTTAATCCTTTATCATCAGTTTCATTTTTGAGATTGACAAATTCTTCCGTTAATAGTTTAGGTTCCTGTTGCCAATTATCATCCGAAAACCAAGCAAGGTTTCCATACCTAAACTCCCAGAAACTATGTTTCTGAACTATGGCTTTGTTATCCCAAGCTCTGTTGCAAATGTGGGAGCCTTTGATGGATCTCGGCATTCTAATGTAATCCCTTTCCTACCAATTTCCTGCATATTTTTGTTTTCAAATATTTGCCCAAGGGGAAACCAATTCTTTTATCCATCTCGACCATAGCTTTGCTCCCAAGACTTTGTTTAGGGTTTCAGGGTCATCAAGTCCCAATCTCCATGTATCTTTGGCTTAAATATTTTATCCACAGCTACCAAACCCCGTTTCCTCTTCTCTTCCCCCTTGCCCCAAGGAAAATATCTTTGGATATTTTTTATGTGTTGCATTATTCCTTTAGGAGATGGAAGGACTGAGAGTGTGAAGATGGGAACAGTTTTAAGGACAACTTTTGTAAGTACTAGTCGTCCTACTATATTCAAAGATTTGATGGTCCATTTCCTATTTCTGTCCTAAAGTTTATTAGTATCTGGCTCCCAAACTACCTTGCTCAGAGGTTTGTCTGTTAGAGGTACTCCCAAATATCTGGAGGGTAGTATATCTTTTTGGAAGCCTAGAATTACGGTGAGGTTTCTCTTAATAGCAATGTCAGTATTATAGAAGAAAAGCTTAGTTTTTCTTAGGCTTACCTCTGTCCCTGCAGCCATAACAAAGTTGTTTAGTATTTGTTTGAAGACTTGAGCTTCCTTGGTTGTGGGTGTGCCCTGCAGCATGGTGTCATCCATAAATTGTTGATGGGTCAGGAAATCCCCATTTAAAGTGAGTTTAAGTCCCTAGAACTTGCCCTCTCCTTTGGCATGTTTAATCACATTGTCTAGCCCCTCCATCATGAGCATAAATAGGAAGGGTGAGAGAGGATCTCCTTGTCTAAGTCATCTCAAGGGCTTAAAGGTTCTTTATGGTGAACCATTTAGTAGGATTGAAAAAATTGGAGTGGTTACAAGGGCCATTACGCATATTATCCAGTTATGGTCAAATCCATATGCTCTCAGTATTTCCTTGATGTAAGCCCAACTTAGATTATCATAAGCCTTTTCTAGGTCAAGCTTAATGATCATACCTTCCTGTTTATTTCTCTTAAGTGAGTGGACCACCTCATGTGCCTAAATGATGTTATTTAGAATTTCCCTACCTTCCACATATCCTGTTTGCTCCTCAAACACTATATTTGGGAGTAAGGGTTTAGGTATGTTCGCAATTACTTTTGAAATAATTTTATACACCACATTGCATAATGCTACAGGTCTAAATCTGTCTGGAGTGATAGCATTCTCCTGCTTTGGGATCAAGGCTATGAAAGAGGTGTTGAGCGCTTCCAAAAAAAATTTGTTCTTCCTTGAGCCCTCCACCAAATCAAGGATGTCATGCTTGACTATTTCCCAACATTGTTTGAAAAAGTCAACATTGAAACCATCCGGACATAGAGCTTTCTCATTTTGCATTTCTTTGATGACCTCGTTGATTTCCTCTTCACTCACTAGCCTGTTAAGATTATAGTTGCCTTCCCTTATCACTAACTTAGGAATGTACTTTGAGAAGTCCTTGATAAATTGAGATATGTCTATGATAGGTTCCTTGGCTATGCCTAGGAAATGTTGAACTAGAACTGTTTCATTTTCTTGGTCTGTGGTGAGCTAATGTCCAAAAGCATCTTTGATTTTTACAATCCTGTTTTGCAATCTATGATCCATGATAGATTTGAGTAAAAGCCTTATTTTTCTATCTCATTCTTTTAACCATTGAACCCTCAATTTCTGCTTCCAGAAAATCTCCTCTTGCTTGAATAAGCCTTCCCATTGTTATCGAACACAATCTGCCTATTCCTTACTTTCCTCTGTGAAGCCTTCTGTAATAACAATTTGGTTTATCTCTTGTAGTCTCTGTTCCATTGCTTTTTTGGCTTCGAATATATTACCAAATTCATTCTTATTCCAATCTTTAAGTCTTTTTTTTACATGTTTCGATCTTTATTGCGAATGGAACATTTTAGTGCCCTAAACATGCATATTTTTTGTCCACCATCTTTCAATATTATTGATGAAGTCAGGATGACTAAACCAAATGTTTTCAAACCTGAATGGTCTATTTCTTGGAGTTCCTATAAAGAATGCTTCAAGTTGAATAGCCCAATGGTTGAGCCTCCAAAAGGAAGTATCATAGACATCAAGTTATGGCCAGAGAGGATGAGCTCCTCCAAGATAATGAATCTATCAAGATTAGAGGCCACCTGAGCTGCTCCTCCCCTTTTATTATTCCAGGTAAAAATGCCATTACTTGTCTCTATGTCTACCAGTTTCATTTTGTGTATGAAATTTTTAAATGCTATGACTCTCTGCCTAGTGATCTAGTTCCCCCTTTTTTCTAATAGATATGTGATCATATTGAAGTCCCCTCCCAGAATCTAGGGGATACTCAGATGTCTTTCTTTTAGCTCCTCCAAAGAAGTTATAAGTCTGAGTTTATCGTCCAACTTTTGTGGGCCATAAACATTTTTGAGTAAATCAACTTCCTTGTCCCCCAAAGTTTGTATAACCATTGATAAATAGTTCCTAGATGCTTCCATTGACAAGTTTCTAATGGTTCCAAAGTATGAGAATCCCTCCTACTACCTTGTCTGCTTTAACTTCTAGATATTCATATTTGATAAGCCATTTGTTATGGATCTCTCTTATTTTCTCTACTGAACATTTTGTTTCCTGAATGAAAATCATATCTGGTTTTTCTCCTTTCATTCTATTGCCAAGATGTCTTTGCTTCGTTTTACTTCCTAGACCTATAATATTCCATGTTGTAAGCTTCACTAGGAAAGATTTGTAAATGAGTAGCTAGTTAGGTTCTTCATCTTACCTGAATCTATCATGATTTTTCCACATTCTATAAGTAGTTCATTTTGTTTTTTCCTGCCTCTTTTCCTACATGGGTTCCTCGGTGCTAGTTCTGATGTTGCCTCCATTTTTTTCATCCCTTCGTTTTCTTGACTGTCATGGTTTCTTTTGAAACTTGAGCCTTTTGTCTCTGTTCTCCATAAGAATAATTGTTGCACTCTATTAAACTCCTGTTGAGGTAGCGAATCCATTCCTTTGATAGTTCTTTTCTCCAGGAACTTTTCCAGATCTACATGCTCCCTATCCAGAATATCTTGTAGTTCATGATCCTCTGTTCCAACCTTGCTCGGGGCCATCTATTGGTTCCTATCATGTTCCATAGTGTTTGCTAGATCCTCCCTTTGTTGGTTGTTTTTAGGCATTTCCTCCATGTTGTATTCCTTTTCCTTCTCTTCTAGATTTTCCTCCAGTGCCGTTTTTGCTTTATCAAGCTCCTCTTCTTCTTCTAATACCTTGAACCCGTTCTGACTTAAATTCTTTTCCTTGTTGATTTTTTTTTTTGGTATTTTCTCCCTCCTTTACATTTGCTTCCTGCTTTGCTGTAGCTTCCATTTTCTCTCCCTGTTGTCTCTTTAGCTCTGCATTCCATTTTTTTTAGGGGGCAGTCTCTGAATAGATGCCCGTGTTCATGAAATTTATGGAATATGAAAGGAACATGCTCATAGTCTATTGCTTGCACCCATTCTTCATAAGAAAACATCAATAATTATTTCATCTGTTAGATCTCCAGAGGGCTCCATCTCTACACATATACGAGCAAATGAGGTATACTTTCCTTGCATAGTGGCCTTTGATATTTTAACAAAATGTCGTAGTTTATTTTTTATTGCCTTTAATGATTCTAGCTAACAATAATCTAGAGGTAGTAAATAGGTCCTTACCCAAACTGGGACTGAAGTCAATGTCTCACACTCCAGGACAAAATCCATCACCCAAGGTCGCATATAAATGCCTGCAGCAGCATAGAAGTATGACCCTCCTTCGAACACCTTGTCTTTATCCTCCTGTTTGTAAAAACAACATTGAAGAAACCGTTGGATCCAAGGTGTAGATCAATATCGCCCTTAGGTTTCCAATCATTCTTTATCCAAACATGTAAAGCCTTCTCTATTGGCCATAACCCCATGAACTTACAGATGACTGCATAATTCGCCATGCGTTCCCTATGTGGCTGTAAGGCTGGGTCACTCAACACCACTCTGGGTGTGATGGTTGCCGCTGGCTTACATGGTCTAAACCGATTTCTTGTGTCAGCATCCTGATTTTCTCTTGTTTGCTTCTCCCTTTTGACTTCTTCCTACGAATCTTCCTTCCCCATTAATCTTCTATTCTCCTGTTTCCTTCCTCCTAGAACTCCTTCTTCAGTCCCCAGTGGTTTCTTGAATCTATTAGATACTGATTTACTGTAGGAGGGAATGGAACTCCCCCGCCCTCTTTCCCTTCGATGGTGCCCAACACTGTACTTCTACTGCAAACCCTAGCTTTGCAATGTTCTTCTTCTTATCGATCCCCGACAAAATCATCGTAGCACGTATAAAGTTCAATAAAGAAAGATATTGGATTTATTTTTGGATTTTTCCTTTTATTTAGTGTAAATAAGATATGTTACATCAGTCTAAAAGAGGTATTCTAAAAGAGTGAGTTTCCCCACATGGCTAAAATTTTGTGATAACAAATATACAAAACAATGAATTATAAGAAATTAGAAATAGATTTCCCAGTATGCATAATAGTGGATTATCAAATGAAATATAACATTCTTAAACTTATAACGAAGAGATATCACACTCTTAAGCATGTAACAAAATTTTAATTATATATGATGCACTTTTATTGGAATGGAAGATTATACTTTGTTTTAAAATTTCAATCTGTTAGATGACTCAATATGATGGGAGGCTAGGTGATGCCACAAAAATTGACATCCTTTAATAATCCCATGTGGACCCATGAGTTATGGGTCCACATATACAACGAAAGCCTTTGCATTGGTGGATTTTAACAAAACCCGACCAATCACCAAACAATGCAATAACACAAAACCTGCCAATGAACGCCAAACCCACTCCAAATGCATACATCGAGAACCCAAATAAAATAAATCCTAGTTCAATTCTTATCGGATCCACCTTTCCCACAAATATTATCAGATTAATTCTCAACTATTGATCTTACCCTTTCAATCTGATGGTTGATGGTACACCTGATCAATCAGCATAATCGGTGATCCCCCATCATTTGATCAAAACACACATGATCCAACAGTTAGAAGTGATATTAGACGAGGATCATGCATGGCATTTAACCACCCTTATGAAGCCGATAAGGGGTATAAATCCTTCATCTATAAATGTTTGGGTCTAGTTTTGAAATTAAAGATCGATCACTTTATGACCCAATATTTGTTGGATATAAGAGGCCATTAAATCTACGGTTTGCGGGACTTCAACTAGCACATGGTTTAAAAATGGCTTAACTCCCGCAATTGAATGTTACCTAAGAGTTGAATATGAGATTGGAAGCTAGGAGTGAGTGTGGGGCTTCAGCCACAATCAAGAAATATGTACACTCTTATCCCCGCAATTGTTGATCACTGTTGAATCTGCAGGCAATGGATGGTCCTGATTTATTTTGGGGTTTTTTCACAAATTTAACAAGTTCCATCAAGACTTAGCGCTTCTGCCAAGTTATTTAGTCTCTAAACTATACACTTCAGTTTCTTAAAACATATCCATGCTCTTAATTGTTCACTGTAATTATAGAGGATTCGGCCTAAGATCTATGAAACCAATCACATAACAAAAGATCACACAAAGCATGCTTTGTACACAAACTCCTTTTGTTCACAACAATATTTACATAATTTACAAAACATGTCATGCTATGATCTGTTCTCTCTAAACTATCTAACCTCTGTGTAACACACTCTGCCTACTCTAACACAGTCAGTATTGAATTACACAAAGAAATACACAATCCACATTGTATTCATATTGATAACTGTTTACAGAAGAAACAATAACACTCGACTATTTTTAGTTCTCCCCTCGCTCATCCATCCTCTCTTTCCATCTGAATATAACCCCTCACTCATTCCAAAAGATTACAATTTATATAAAATGTGGATTCATGAACCCATTTGGTTCAGATCGAGAAATCTCTCATTCCTCCGTAAAGAATCTCTTCTGTCCACTCTTTCCTCAAACAAATGCTAATTTAAGCTTTCACATCCTTCATTTCCTATTCAAACTAGATAATAGAACTGCCTGGCCTAATATCCATGCAAGGAGGATCAATCAACCACTTATACCCTTTTCTGCTAAGCTTTTGACAACAAATAAAACGCTCTCGTACATTTAAATTAATAAAGTTAATTAATCTCTTATCTTCCAACCCTTTGTTAGCCACAACATGTGATCATACCATCACATTACTTACTAGGTCTAAATGCTCTTGCATTAGACTCACAAAGTTGAATGCTTTCATGACCTCCTGGTCATGTGTTTCTTCTACTGATCATCCAGTATCCCAAGCTTTACCTTGTAACTGGTCATCACTTTCATCATATTGCTGATTCAATTCTTTTGCCACTGTCACTTCTGCTCTTCCAAGATTCCAAATCTTATGTTGTTGTTGTCCACCTTCCTTGTTGATACAAAATTCTTTTGTTAATTTCTCTTCCTTGTTGTCCCTCTTCTTAACTAACTTCATCTTCCACACTTTCTCAACTTCCTCTTTACAGTTTGTTCTTAGCTGAACTCCACTGACATTTATTTGCTATACATTCTCCCTAACCATAGAAATTATGAAATTTTAGTCCAATTCTTCTTCACCTCTTTCATTTACAAACTATTACTTGTACTCTACAGCTTCCCTTTCATTATCATTAAAGATAATCTTCCCCTCAATCTTATCAGGTTCATCTAATAACATTTCTAGTAATTTGAATCTTCCCTCATGTCCAATTAGCATATCATTGGCATATGACTCCTCTTCCCTATATAAAACCGAATTTCTGCAACAATTATCAGTTTTAAAGTTGCTTCAGATTTCGGTCTCGACAGATAACTCTTCCATCAAGTCCTTATACTGATCCTCTGCAAAATTTATAAAACTATTAATAAATTTCTTTTGAGCACTTTCCTGTTCATTACAGAATATTCCTTGTTTTGACACAAAATTGTCATTCAACAATTCAAGAATTAAAATCTCCTGAAATATATCATTGTGAAGTATCCTTTCACCTTTTGTACAACTAATTAATGTTGTTTCATCTTCATCTACAACAAAAACAAAATTTTAGTTTTCTAAAGCTTCTTCATGGTTTACAGATTCATAAAAATAATCCACTTTAAAATCACTGAATTCCTGAACTCCTGTATTTGTCAACATCTTCATACATTCCTTCACATTTTCCACACTATCTGCATTTTCTATTGAAGACACTTCATTATGGTTATCATCAAAAATTTCCATTTGTTTGTCTTCAACTTCCTTAATCATGACAATTTCCCCATCAATACCATCATTCTCAAAAGTATTAAATACATGCTCAAAATATCCTTGTATTTCCACTATTTCCTCAAACAGTTTCACTTCTTCATCACCATGCATGAGCACATTGTCCAATTGTTGTTCATCACCTGTCAAACTTGAAGATATACACATCATGTCAATTTAAAAAATACAAGGTTGTTCATTTGAACTCTCATTGAACAGACCTTCATGCTCCTCTGAACTATTCGGATAGTTCACTATGTTATTGAGAAATTCTTCCTCAACATCTTTGATTTCCAGTTTATCAAAGAAAACTTCTGGGACTATAGCTTCTTGAATTTGCTTCACAATTTCATCATAAGTGTGCATAACATCCCCTTGTCCTTCACAATTTTCTCTAGCACTCAGTTTATCCAAATAAGACAAGAATATCTCCTTCTCGTCTATGATAAGGCTTTGATTTTTCAAAGATTTACTTGAATTAACTTCTTCAGCTGAGTTCTCTATGTCAGCTTCACTGCTCTTCTCTTCACAACCCTGCGATTCATTATCTTCTCTCCCTCTATCCATTTTCCATTAGTTTTCTATCCATGCTAATATTCCTTCTAACATGATCCAATAAATTTTCACTAAGAGAAGAGACAACCATTTACTCATACCTTTTAATTTTCTCCACCAGTCGAAGTCTTGAAAATCTTCTTGCATCTCTTTTTCTACTTTTCTTCTCTTTGCCTCTTTCACAGAGTCAATTTCATTTGGCTGCATACCTGCAACTTTACATTCACACAAATAATTAATCCCAAAATTATGAGATTCTCTTGCCTGTGAATATGCTAGCAACACCTTTCCCTCATGTTGATCTGTAGATCATCTCTTCGTCACTATCATCACTGTCTCCATCCCCAAGGAGAGGTCCTTTCTCTATTTCACAAATGTATTCTACTCCTTCATCCTCAACTTTTTGGAGTATTAATTCCTCATCAAACAATTCTCTGACAAGCCACTTAACTCTATTCCCCATATAAAATCCTTGTTTCCATTCTTCTCTGATTCTTTTTTATACCAACTTCTTCAAATTACTTAGTTCTTCCTTCATTTTAGCTAAATCTATGTCCATTTCTTCTTTACTTGTTCTTTTGAGTCCAACTACTTTGGCACTCTTTTTTCTCTATTTGTGACTTTCCTTTGTACCCTTGTTATTACTATCAATAGCCAATTACATTTCTTCCTCTTGTGAACTTCCCTTGTTCACTGGTGAGTTGCAAGTAGCCCTTTCTTTGAACTATAACAAGTCTTCTTCATGCCTCACCAAACTTTTATGAGTTTAGCCTTTTGGAATCTATTGGTTTTTTCCTGGAACCTTTCACTGACTAGTAATTCTACTTAGCACTCCTCTTGTTGGAATTGTTATCTTTAAGACAACTCTACCCACAATCACAATTGTGGAGCTGCCTCAACAACTTCTACCCAACCGCAGTTGGAAGTTGTTCTTAGCTTCTCTTGAACACTCCTTGTTCGAGGTTGCTGCATATTCAATTGCTCACTTCCTTATTTCATTCAGTAATTTCATTTATTTTTGGGTATTGTCACTTTTACTCATCTGGGAGTTCCTCTTGATTCATGTTCTTTAACATAGCTCATGTGCTATGATGTTGATACAATTCATTCTACCTTCCAACAATTTCAATACTTCCATTGACCTGTACAATCTTATCTCAAGATACATCAAAGTACCTTTCAAACCTACCAATTTTCCTTCAAAGATGTTTTTAAACTAATTCCCATTCGATCAATTAAATATTTACCAAATGATTCATCTATTCACTATTTCATTTAAACTTCTCCATTCAAAAGACTCGATACAGTCAACAAATATTATTTATCTTACGATTAAGATTCAATTTGGAATTCACCTATCTTTACAAATTCATGACACTACTACAAATTCCTTCTGATAATCTGTTGTAAGCAAATCTTGTCTTGCTTCTACAAATTCTAAAATTCATTCCCTCTAGTGGTTCTTCTTTCGGTCCTATTAAACCAAACATTTGTTCTTTCAACCATCAATATATTTGCCTTCAACAATACTTTAAGTAATTCTTAATCATTAAAATTATTCAAATCATTTAAATGATTTCAGCCATAGCAATACACTCTTCTATTTGAACTTAAATTCAAAACCTTTTACTTCAATTTACCTTTTAAATCAAACCAATCATTCAATCAACTTACATGGAAATTTCATTTTCCTGAAAGGAAAACATCTCCTCCTCTGAAATTTCACTCCCTTGTTGTTCTTCAGACATTCAAAACAAATCTTTTTAAAATCACAAAATAAATATTATTACCAGATCTGCGATATCTTGTAGTAATTCCCAGATTTCAATAATTTTGATAGATTATCAAACTGCCTCTAATTAAGAATTCTAACTGGTGTCTCCAATGTCCTTCTGATCATCCCAAGACTTTTTCCTTATATATTTTTTGCTAAAGTTGCTTCATTCGCTTCTTTGTCATGGCTACTTGCTGAGAATAAAATTCATCCCTTCAACCAAACTCCATAGAGCATTGGTCTGGCTGTGTTACAAAAAATGATGCCACAAAAACTGACATCCTTGAATATCCCATGTGGACCTATGAGTTATGGGTCCGCATATACAATGGAAGTCTTTGCATTAGTGGATTTTAACAAAACTTGACCAATCACCAAAAAACAAAATAACATAGAGCCCTCCAATGAATGTGGGACCCACTCGAAACACATACAGCTGAAATCCAAATAAATTAAATCCCAGTGCAATTCTTATCAGATACACTTTTACCACAAATATTATCAGATTAATTCTTCATCATTGATCTTACCCTTCCAATCTAACTGTTGATGGTTCACCTGATCAACCAACCTAATCGGTGATCCATGACTATTTGGTCATAGCACGCTTGATCCAACGATCAATACCAATATCAAACGAGGATCATGCGTAATGTTTAACCACCTTTACGGAGCTAATAAGGAATATAAATCATTGATCTATAATTTTTTAGCTCTGGTTTTGAAATTAAATATCAATCACTTTATCACCCGATATCTGTTGGATATAAGAGGCCATAAAATCTACAGTTTGTGGGACTTCAACTAGCACACGGTTTGAAAATGGCTTAACTCCTACAGTTGACTATGACCTAAGAGTTGAATATGAGATCGATGGTTAGGAGTGAGCGCGGGGCTTTGGCCGCGATCAAGAAATCCATACACTCTTACCCCAACAATTGTTGATCATTTTCAGATCTACCAGCCAACAGAATGCCCTGATTTATTTAGGCGTTTCTTCACAAATTTAACAAGTTCCACTAAGACTTCACGCTTCGACCAAGTTAGTCAGTCTCTAAACTATATACTCTAGTTTCTTAAAACATATCCAAGCTCTTAACTATTTACTATAATTACATAGGATTTAGCCTAAGATCTATGAAACCAATCACATAACAAAAGATCACGCAAAACAAGTTTTGTACACAAACTCCTTTTGTTCATAATAGTCTTTACATAGTGTACAGAACATTTCGTGCTCTGATCTGTTCTCTATATGCTATCTAACCTCTGTGTAACACACTCTGCCTACTCTAACACACTCAATACTGAATTACACAAAGAAATACACAATCCACACTGTATTCATATCGATAACTATTTACAGAAGAAACAGTCACACTTGATTGTTTTCAGTTCTCCCCTCACTCATCTATCCTATCATTCCATCTGAATCTAATCTCTCACTCATTCCAAAAGATCACAATTTATACAAAATGCGGATTCATGAACCGATTTGGTTCAGATCCAAAAATCTCTCATTCTTCCCTAAAGAATCCCTTCACTTCACTCTTTTCTCAAACAAATGTTAATTTAAGCTTTCACATCACTCATATCCTACTCAAACCAGATAATCTAATTGCTTGGCCTGATCTCAACACAGGGAGGATGAATCAGCCACTTATACCCTTTTCTACTCAGATTTTGATAACAAATAAAACACTCTCATACATTTATAGTAATAAAATTAATTAATCTCTTGCCTTACAACCTTTTGTTAGCCACAACATGTCATCATACCATGACATTGCTGACTATGTCTAAATGCCCATGCATCACTAGGTTTATTGCAACGCGTAGAAGATTATACTCCATTTTAATATATTCATTGGCTGAGTCAATATGATGGTAAGGGTCATGGTAAGAATAATATTGAGTAAGATATAATGTTATAACTGAAGTGAGGGAGAATAGTGGGTAAAACATAATATTATAGTTGAGATGAAGATGATTATTTGATAAAACATAATATGGGTGAGGTGAGGTTGGAGGAAATATTGATTAAAACATAATATTATAATATTATGTTTTATCCAATATTCCTCACCCACACTCACACTATCACCCTCATATAAAACATATTATGTTTTATCTAACATTTTCACAATCCTTATGTCAATCTCTTTGAATATGAGGTTGATGTATGCAATTGGGTAAATAATATTATGTTTTAGCCAATATTTTCCCCTCCCCAACCTTTACCCTCATATCAATGTTATGCGTCAGAGTAATATAAGATAAAATATAATATAATATTTTATATTTTATATAGCATTCCCCACACCACTTTGACATGATGGAGAGGAGGATATAGGATAGTAGATAATATTATATTATTATGTTTATCTAGTATTCACCTCATATTTTTGGGAATGGGGTTGGAGGAATATTGGGTAAATTAAATAATATTATATAATTTACTCAATATGCACCCTACTTCATGCCACCCTCTTCTCATATCAAGGTAGAAGGGGTGGGAGGGGGGGGGGGGGGGGGGGGGAGACGGAGATATTGGATAAGACCTAATAATAAAATAGTATGTTTTCCCCATCCTTACCCTCATCACCACTTTCATTATAATTCCCTGTAGGAAGGAATGAGCATAACGATGACAAAGAAAGCATGACAACATTGACATCATAAGAAATTTGACGTTAATGATGAAAATTATTTGGAATTTTGGGTTTCTATGGGTATGAAAAGGCTTGGTGACTTGAGCATCTAGACAAGTAGACACAATTAAGTATCATGGTGGGCACAGATGCCTAAGTAAGATGACAGGATATAGTGAAATGGGTTAGTATGTGGGCCTGAAGATAAGCACAAAACCAACCAATTATTGAAATGAATGGTGTGTGGTTGAGGAGATGAGTTTACATGCTTGAACAGGAAGACAATATGAGTGGTTTGAGTGCCCAAAAAGGGTCATGCATGTCAAACTGGATGGATGGGCTAACACACATTAAAAAAGTCAGAGAAGTTTTGAAAATGGCAGAGCAATGTGTGGACGATTCAATTTGAAATTAGAGTAACACATGATTGGGAGAAACACACTGGTTTTCACTCCATGATATTCCCCCATCCCATATATATAAAAAGACAATTGAGTTGAGAGGAAACATGAAGTGATGGTAAGGAACTGATACAAACATAAGAACATGGATAAGGCATAGTATCAAGGGACTGTTGAGGTCTAAAATGAGCCTCCTAAGGAAAATAATAAAATAAAAAATAATAATTTTTAAAGAAAAAGAAAGGAAACTACATTTTTTATTGTATTTTTGACTTATCTCTTTATTGATTTACTCAAATGTCAACCGTCAACGACTATTGGATATGGAATTCACTTTACATACTTTATAGTAGACTCACATAAAGAAAAAAACTAAAATTCATAGAAAAAGAATGTTGAACATCTCTTTCATGAATTTCCAATTTTTTTTAATTTGGATCACTCAGAATTATGTAGAGTTGGAAATCATTAGATTTGGATTTTAACTTTTCATGTAATGAGTGTTTGATATTCAATTTCGAGTAAAAATATAAGGAATTAAGCCAAAAATAAAATTTCAAAAGTACTTTTTTCCTCCAAAATATTTACTCCTGGGGATTACTTGATCATCTTGAATGATATTTTTTCTTTTAAAGTTAAATTTATTTGTATATTTTCTTTTTTTGAGACCAATTTCTTGCCTCAAAAATTCCTTAATGAGCCTTAGGTTGAGGGTATTGTAGAAATATTAGGAGATATGCATTGAAACAAGGAATACAAACCAAGAGATTTTTGGTTTATTTCTTGGTGTTGCACAATTTCTCTTCGAGACAACTAGTTGGTAGGGGTGGAATGAAGGTATGTTGGAATGAATTGGATTGAAAATTGTTGTGCACGTATGTATTATGGTATTTTAAATGGGAACAATCGATGCTAAAAAAATTTTTTTTTTGATTCGTTTGTTGGTTGGTTTACTTGGTTGGAGACCTAATCCAAACCATTGGAAACATAAAAAAAATTAGATTATATGTAGCTATATTTTGGATTAAAGCTATTTGATGTTCCCATTTATGATTGGTGTACTTTATATGTTATGTGATGTTGAAATACATTAATGTGTTTAACCTTTATGATGTAAAGAAGTTATAATTTCACATTTATCCCACTATTTTGGATGAGACGGATGTACACTTTATTATAGAATTATGTTCAATATTCCACTATGTAACTTGTCTATGACTTTTAAAGAAACTGTTATTTTTTGAGATGTAGTTAGGGAAAATGTTTTCCAAGGTTGTTTGGAAATTAGCAAGAAAGACATTGTTGGTTCTTGAGTAGAAATCATCGGGCACCTAAAACTATGTGAAATCACTAGGGCCATGACAAGTGTTACTAGAGTTAATCGCCACGAAGATGATATTGGAGCTAAATGATAATGAAGTTCTCTTTGACACTATTTGAGATAGGTGGTATTTTATTAGAGAAAAATAACTAGTAGAGAATATAGTAGAGGAGAGTATTGATATCATGGTAAAAATACTATCTTATCAAGTGCAGGCTAGCGAAGATGTGAAATTCCATCATAGTTTAGACTGAGATCGCTGATAGGGTCTTAAACAAATTGAGATGGAAGATTCTAGGTCAAGTGGCAATTAGCATGGCTCTGAGTTGGTTTAGATGGGGTATCACTATGGAATAACATATGGCTTAGGTGATGGATGTTATGTAGGAAACAAGAATGATTGTAATGAGATAAGGAGGGACACAGGGACTATGCGGGATGCCTTGGTTCATCCAACTAGTGAGTTTGAGTGGAATTCATAAACAATGGAGTAAGTATTGTTGAAATATGTAACGAGGTTTGGTCTTCATAATGGCATATGTAATCATGATTTTATGTATTTAGTGAAAATAGAAAAATAAATTTATTATTTCTCTTGAGGCATGGGTTTCATTATCAAGGGAAATTTATTTTTAGTTCAAGCATCGATTGAGTGCTTCTAGGTTTGTCATAAAGTCAATTAAGTCATCGCCATGTATTGAAGACCCATTTGGGCATGTTACATATCATAAAGAAAATATATTTGAGTTAAAATAGAATCAAAAGACCCACCAATACCTCGTCATGGCACAAATATCAAGTCAGAGTACATGAAGGGCCAAGTCATCCTAAAGAGAGCAATCCATACCCCTTAAAACCCTATAAATATGAAGGAACTCAACCTCATTGTCACTATCTCAAGAAAGCTTTATCTTCTTAAGATAGAAGCTAGAAAAATGATGAAAAGGAAGGAGAAGGACTACATGGAGTTTTTGGGCCTCTCTCCCTCTCACGTGTTAGGCTTTATATAGTTTATGCGAAGAAGAATATTCTAGGAAAAAGAATTTGTTGGCTAGAAGGATTTGCTAGACAAAAGAATTTGTTGGGCAGGTTCAAGTTGCAGAATAATTTGTTGGGAATGTCAAAGTTGCAGAAGAGCTTTCTGGGCATATGAAAGTTGCAAAAGAATGTGTTTGGCAGGTCAGACTTACAAAAGAATGAATTGGGATAATCAAAATTGTAGAAGTTGTTGGGATCAAGGTTTTACTTAGTCTTGGAGGCTTTTTCTCAAGTTTCATAGGTCTTGGAATTTTTCAATTGAAGTTCTATTATAACGGAAGAATTCTTGTGGTTTTTCTTCTCAATTTGAGAGGTTTTGTCCCTGGTTGATAGCCTCTATATTTTTCCCTATTGCCTTTTTAATTTTATTGTTTCATAGTTGTTTGATGATAAAGAACACTAATAATAATCAAGTGTAAGAAGAAACTACTCAAGCTAAGTAAAACTACATCACAATTAGTTATCAAAGTAAGAGAAACCCCCCGATCTAGTATCCCTAGATTTCTCAACATGGTATGAGAGATAAGGTGTGAAGACAATGAAAGGCATCTTAAAGAAGGAGACTCAATGGCCGAAGAACTATAAAATCATCTAAGAAGCATCAAGAAGAGTTCAATCATCAAAGAGAAACAAACCTTATATTAACAAAGCAATAATAATGAAGAGTAAGGCATTTCCTACTCTGTTTGGTCTAATTTCCCTTAACACATGTGAAGATTAGGGCATCATGCTGCAACATTATAAGTTGGAAATTGCAGTCGCTAAAAGGAGCCGAACTTGGGGTTAAAGAAGGACTATTTAGTATGTTGAATTATCAAGAGAAGGAGTCAAGGTCAAGAAAATTCAACAGGAGGTATGTTTGTCCATATTGCAGCCACACGTGTGACCTAGGGGTTTCTGTAGGTGAAGCCAAAATTGCAGTCCTACAACAACAAGCCTAAAACATTAATAAGCGAAAAAATTTGAATTTGTAAGAAGACCTAAAAGCCCTAGCTCATCCATAGAAGAACTATGGATTAAAGCATATAAAAGTCTCTACATTCTAGAGAAACGGGAAGAAGCGTAATCATCATCATCAATGAATCAAGGAGATCTCCCTCTCGTTGAAGGACCAATTTTGAAGGAAGACATCTTCATCAAGAAGACATATTCTATCATCATCAAAATCAAGAAGGCATCAAGTTGAAGATGTTAACATAAAGGAACTTATTCACTCGACAAGTAACTATATTTATATTTATATTTGAATCTTAGATCTTAGACCTTTTTGATCAGATTAATCACATCATTAGGACTTGGTCAATGTTTCAAATGAACTGATGTGGTTCATCCTCAGGATAAAGGTGAAAAATTCAGTCAATCCTAAGGAGTAAATAGCAAGGGTGCACGAGGGTCTGGAAATGGCCATTAGGAATTAATAGCTATAAATTAGTTATAAATTAATTGAAAATATTTAGTTATAAATTAGTTGTCAGGGATTAATTATTAAAATATTAATATTTCCTATTTTTTTTTGCCCCCACAATGATTAAATTAAATAAAAACGTATGCATTGGTTTTAATAATATTATTTCTATTATAATTATTTATAATATAATATAATTAAAATAAATACTAATTAGTTTTAGATTAATAAAGAAAGGAAAGCAACAACTCAATATCCTAACAAATATATATAATACAATATAATAAAGTTAGGAAATTAGTTAATTTAATATATTATATATTAGATGACAATTATATATTAGAAAATTAATTAAAGTAATATTTGTTATAATTAGTTTTAGTAATTAATTATTAAAATTAGTTAGGAATAATTAAAAACAGTTATATATATATATAGTTAGGATAATTTTAAAATTACTCATTATAGTTATTAGTTAAAGTATTAAATTTTTTTTTAAAAATTTTTAAAACTATAAATTAAACTTATATATTAGCAAATTATAGTTATCAAATATATATTAGAAAATTAGTTACATATTTATTAAATTAATTGAAAGAAGATTAGCTATAAATTAGTTGGAAGGAATTAAATAATTAAACACCAGAAATTAGGAAATATTGGCTCGTGAATTAGTTACTGAAAAAGGGGAAAATCAGGGGGTTGGAATTAAGAATTCACGGTTGGAATCAAACTCTTAATTAATCTCCAACAATCCTCCCTTTTGAGATTTTGTTATGAAACCAGCTCAAAAAAAGATAGAAAAGATAGATCAATGCCTTAGAATTCAGCCTCTTCGAGGGGGCAACCTCCTTTACATTACATAAATGAACAATTATTGGATGATACAAATGAAAAAAACTCCTCTCTATATATAGGAGTCTAAGGAGTCACAATATAACCCAACCGACCTAACAATAATAATATAAAGCCACAAAAATAACAATAGAGGGATTCTATGGGGCACAATAATAACGATATGGGGACAATAGGGGTACAACAATATTAATAAGGGGTACAACTACAATGGTAATGGGGTAATCACTAGTATTATAGGGACCCAACATGACCCTCTCCTTAAAAAAAGTGTTGTCCTCAACGCTTGAGTAGTTCTGGATGATTCTGTATAAAATTATCATCCTCCCATGTGGAATATTCAGCAGATAAGTTCTTCCACTTGATAAGATGCTCTGAAATTGATCGATTTCGTAGCTGTCGAGTTCTTGTTTCTGTGACTGCTTCTCGTTCCAATATAATTTTTCCTTCCTCGTCAAGTTCTGGAAATATTGTTTGAACTGGGAGCTTATCACCTATAACCTTCTTTAAACATGAAACATGGAAAACTGGGTGCAATCGAGAAGCTGCAAGAAGCTCCAATTTGTATGCCATAGTACCAATCTTTGGCAACACCTTGTATGGACCATAATACTTTGGTGATAATTTATTATCCTTCTTAGCTTGCTTGAGGGACATTTGCTTATATGGTTGTAGCCGTAGGAATACCCAATCACCTACACCAAAACTTCTTTCACTGCGATGTTGATCTGCCTGTTGTTCATTCTATTTTGTGCCAACACGAGGTTATCCTTTAAGAGTTGGAGGACTTGTTGTTGATGTTCGATGTGATGTTCCACTGCTTGAACCTTAGAATTTTCTCTTAAATATGATGTGATGGATGGTGGTTGATACCCATAAAGTGCCATAAAAATGGGGTCATTTTTGTTGCTGTATGGAAGGAAGTGTTATACCACCATTCACCTAGAGGGAACCATTTGACCCATTATGTTTGTTTATCGGATACAAAGCAATGAAGATATCCTCCAAACATTTGTTTACTATCTTAGTTTTCCCATCAGATTGAGGATGATAAGATGAGCTATGAGCTAACTGAGTACCAAGACAAGAAAATAATTCTGGCAAAAACTTTCGAGTGAAATGGGATCTTTGTCACTTACAATAATCTTTGGGTTTCCATGTAGCTTTTGAATTGTTTCCATAAATGTAGTAGAAACTATACTTGCTTTAAATGGATGAGATAATGCACAAAAGTGTGCATACTTGGTAAGTCTGTCCACTACCACCATGATTGACACTCTTTCCCTCAGACTTGGGTAAACCTGTGATAAAATCCATTGAAACCTCCTCCCAACGTTGGCTTGGAATGGATAAAGGTTTTAATAGACCGGTGTCTTAATTGTTTCAACTTTATTTTGTTGGCAAACCAAACATTCTGCCACAAACTTTTGAATATCTGATTTAAGGCCATCCCAAAAAAATTCCTTCTTAACCCTGTGGTAAGTTTTTTAAAAATCCTGAGTGCCCTCCTAAGGGAGAAGTGTGCAATTCCATAAGAATCTTTTGTTTTAGCTGGGAATTCTTACAGAGGTATAAGCGATCTTTGTACCATAACGAATCATTTTTCCAGCTAAATATATCAGACGTACTGGAATCTTGTTGTAATTTTCGAATAAGTGCCCACACTTCTTCATCATTCTTCCATTCCTCCCTTGCTTCGTTTAAATTTGGTTGGATAATAGAAATGGCGCACAACAATGCTTTCACATCCTCATCCTTTCTTGAGAGTGCATCTCCCACCACATTTTGCTTCCCTTTTTTGTAGATGATTTCAAAGCATAACCCAACATCTTTGTGACCCACTTTTGTTGCTCTTCAGAGGATAATCTTTGTTCTAAAAAGTATTTAAGGCTATCATGATCTGTTTTTACCTTGAAGTGTCTTCCCATTAGGTAGGGTCGCCATTTCCTAAGTGCATGGAGTATTGCCAACATTTCCTTCTCATAAATAGCTTTGTGTAAAAACTTTCCCTTGATTGGACGACTTTCAAAAGCAATGGGTCTTTCATCTTGCAATAGAACAGCACCAATTCCATTTCCTGAAGCATCACATTCCACAATAAAGGTTTTTGTGAAGTCCGGCGTAGCTAAGACTGGTGCTTGGCCATTGCCTCTTTAAGATTTTCGAAGGCCTTTGTTGCTTCTGGAGTCCATGAAAATGCATCTTTCTTCAATAGTGTTGTTAGAGGTGCTGCTATTCTCCCATAATTCTTAACAAACTTGGATAATACCCTGTCAACCCAAGAAATCCTCGCAGATGCTTTATGGATGTGGGGATTCTCCATTCCTTAATGGCTTTAATTTTTCTAGGGTCTACCTTA
>APFE030382043.1:84820-98948 GCA_000404065.3 Pinus taeda | reverse complement strand
ACCTCTTGTACTCCAAAGAAACATTTGGATCTCTTTTCATATAATTGTTTTTCCTCCAATAGTTGTAGCACCCTGTCAACATGTTCAACATGATCCTTCAAAGACTTGTTGTAGATTAGTATATCATCAAAAAATACTAACACAAATTTTCTAAGGAGGGTTTGAAAATGGAATTCATCAAACCTTGAAATGTAGAAGGTGCATTGGTAAGGCCAAAAGGCATGACCAAAAATTCATAATGACCCTCATGAGTTCTAAATGTTGTTTCGGAATGTCTTCAATCTTCATTCTGATTTGATGATATCCTAATGAAGATCCAACTTGGTGAAGTAAATTGATCCATGAAATTCATCCAGTAATTCATCAATGATAGGGATGGGAAACTTATCTTTAATAGTGAGCCTATTGAGCTCCCTATAATCTGGACACATGTGCCATGATCCATCCTTCTTGTGCACCAATACTACTGGATCAGAGAAAGAAATTTAACTCGATTGAATTATACCAACCTCTAGCATTTCTGCAACCATACGTTCAATTTCACTCTTTTGGGCATCGAGATATCTATACAGCCTGATGTTTGGAGGAACACTTCCTGGAATCAGATGAATAGCATGATCATGATCACGAGTAGGTGGGAGACCTTTCAGAGTCTCAAATACCTTGGAATGATTATCCGAGACTTTTTGGAGATCTGGAGAAATAGATGATTCCAATTTGGAAACATCTAGCGAACATAATTGTGCAATTACACCTTTTTGTTCCTTTTTTAGAAGCTTTGTCATACCGTTAGAGCTGATTATATTTCCTAGTTTTCCTACAATACCCCTTAATTCAACTTCCTTTCCTTCAACGGAAAATTTCATGAAAATTTCTTGAAAATTAAAAGCTATTGTACCCAAGAATTGTAGCCATTGGACTCCTAATACAACATCAGCACCTCCCATTGGAATGGAAAGCATTGGGCTATTCAATACATATTCTCCCATGGATAGCTTGATATTATGGCACTTTTCGGAGCAATTTATTGTTACTCCATTTGAAACCATCACTTGACACTCTGTTGCTAGATATAAGAAGCAATTAAATTCTTTTGCTACCTTACAATGAAGAAAATTGTGGGTACTTCCTGAATCAATCAACATTATTACCTTTTTCTTCTTTATTTGTCCTTCTATCGTGATGGTTAAAGGAGTGGTAATTCCGCCAATGCATTACAAGATATGGTCGGATTCATTTGTTCTTCATCTAAGCTTTGTTCCTGGAGTATATCCTCTTCTTTTGACCTTTCTTACTCCTTTTCTTCTTCCTCTTCACAATCGATGTAGAATAATTTATTCTCAGCACACTTATAACCTTTAGTGTATTTGCTATCACAACTGTAACAAAGCCATTTTTCTCCTTTTTCTTCCAATTGTTGTGGTGTCAACCTTATAGGTTGTGGAATACTAGTGGCAACAACACTTCCATCTTTATAGTTGTGAGTGGTATGCTTCCTGATTGCCATAATGTTGCTTTCCATTTTTCTTGCTAACCCGAATGCCTTCTCTAATGAATCAAGTTCCCAAAGGCGAACATCATGTTGGATATTATCCTTTAAAGGCCCTAGGAACACATCAATCTTATGCTCCTCTGGAATATTTTTTACCCTTATGTTCAATTTTTTGGAACTCCTCAATGTGCTCCATTATTGAACACTTTTGTTTGAGACTTATCAATTGGCTAAAAAAAATTTTGCTTTTTGTATCCTCATAATGTGCTACCAATTCTTCTGTAAAAATTACCCAAGTGATAAATTGTTTACGAGACCAAAGCCATTGATACCAGACAAACTGATTTGGTTCCAAATATAAAGTTGCAATATGTACCTTTTGTGTGTTTTTCACATTATTGAGATCGAAAAATTGCTCCATGTGTAATATCCATGTTGCGGGATCCTTGCCATCAAACTTCCTCATATCGATTTTTGGAATATGGTGCATCTTCGATCCAACATTAGAGTCTATGAAATCATGATTAACATTTCCTTTGTTTGCATCATGAGTTTCCTTTACTCCCCTTTCACCATTAGTAAGTATTTCTTGTAGAAAATTTGTCAAATCTGCCTTCAAATCTTCCATGTCTATCTTCAACTCTGTCTTCAAATATTTCTCCAAATCATCCATCTTAGCTTCCATGCTCTTTATCTTAGCTTCCATTCCATTTATCTTACCTTCGGTTAGCTTTTGTGAGCGTGACATTTGTTGCACTTGTTCTTGTAATTTTGATATATCACGTAGCATTTCTTCCTCTTCTTCATGAGTCATGCTAGAGCTTTCAGGTTCCTTACTAGGTGTTTGCATTTTCTTTCTTCAGGGCATCAGTTACTGATAAGAATTCTCTATTATGCCCTTTGAATTCCTTCAAAATAAAATTTCAAACCAATCTTAAGCAAAAATTTAAAAGAATCTACACACCTTTTTTCACTTTGTAGGAGCTCTATATTGCCTCTGATGTATCTCTGTACTTTCGGATCATCTAATTCTAAAATTACAAATTGTAGTATCTCTCTATGTCCTCTTTCCAATGCCACCAGTCTGATCCAAACTGGATTCTCCAACGAAGAGTTATGCGAAATCTCCCACAATGGCCTGCTTATAGACTAGTTCAGTAGAGGGAACTTGTATGACGTACCACGAGTCACTGTTTCAACCTTTGACTCTAAACAAATACATAAAAGAAACTACATTCCATCCTCTTTCTACACCTTCTTACGAAATTTAAATCCGATTCTCAGAGAGAACGTTATGACGATTTTCCCCAGGTCACCTATTTGGAATGTAATTCAGGAGTTTGCACGAAGACCAACTTCCTCAGATCATATCTCTACAAATGTAGTGCAAAAAGTTTTGAAATTCGGAATCGAGATTCAGCACGATTTTTCCTCAAATGGGTTTTTTTTTAGGTTCTGAAACATCGCAGAAAAATAGTTATAACGGAAATTCCATGATGACCTGTTTGGAGTAGCGAAACCCTAGAATCCAAAGCTCTGATACCAAATGTTATGAAACCAGCTCAAGAAAAGATAGAAAAGATAGATCAACGCCTTTTAATTCAGCCTCTTTGAGGGGGTAACCTCCTTTACATTACATAAATGAACAATTCTTGGTTGATAGAAATGACAAAACCTCCTTTCTATATATAGGAGTCTAAGGAGTCACAATATAACCCAGGCGACTTAACAATAATAATATAAAGCTACAAAAATAACAATAGAGGGATTCTATGGGGCATAGTAATAAAAATATGGGGACAATAGGGGTACAACTACAATGGTAATGGGGTAATCACTAGTATTATAGGGACCCAACAGATTTATTGCATGCTTCTTAATCTTGATGGTCACTATGAGATTCCTATGGTGGAAGTCATCAATCCCATCAATGAATTTGGAATCCTCATTGCAGATGTGGTACTTATATTTTTTTGTATGTCCAACTAGAGTTTATGAGTTGATGAGCAAGGAGAGCAAGAAATTGGTTGGGTTGTCAAACTTTCTTGCATGAAAGGAGAGGATATATTTGATCCTCATATAGAATGAAGTCATTGAGCATGTTAAGGGTTATATCACTAAACCCAAAAAAGAAGAAGATCAAGCACTAGCTGAATATATGAAAAAGGAAATAAGGGATCAAAGAATCCTTATGCAACAAAATTGGAAAAGTGAAAAGACATCTATGAGAAACTCATGGAATTATTCTCCGTAAGTTTCGCACAAGAAGTGATATCATTAAGAACCAAGATCTAGAGGATGATGATATCAAAGGAAGAAGGAATGATACTTTAGGAGGGTGTCTGAAATAAGGAACCAACAACAAGAATTGGCAGAGATAAATGTTGGGTGTGGAGCCTGATTATCTTCTTTATTTAGAGATATCGTTGTGCTCGACCCTAGCTCTGAACGAGGATAAACACTACCCGTTTCATTACTATGAGGGGTTCCATGGGGGGGGGGGGGGTGATGGAAATTTTATGAGCCCCCCCTAGGAGGTGTTTGGAGCAGCACCACCAAAGCTTAAAATAGATGGAAAATTTCCTTGTAAAATATTGTAATTTCATATTCAATCAAGGTCGTTCATTAGGCACATGATCTCACTGTAGAAGTTATGTTTAATTTTTGGTTTTCTTCTTAGAAGGAAGACCCTCAATTTATATGAGGGAATTGTATTACGGCTATATTTGTTTGTTTGTGTATTCAGAGCAAGAAAAAGAGAGGATACTCTATTAGAGTGAAGAAGAAATTACAACAGATCTGTTGTAGGTTGTATCTGTTCATTTTTCTTTATGATTTGAAAGGAAGGACTGGAACTTTCTCCACAGATGTAGCCTGAATTTCGTGAACCATGTATATCTATCTCTCTTTTGTTTATGTGTTTTTTGTGTTTATGTTTCTGCAATATTTTATGTGTACCATTGCTCTGTAATATATAACTTTCTAACAATAAATTCTGACAAGGAAACAACTACTATAGTACTCAATGCACTACCAGAGTTATGGGGTAACTTTACCTCAAGTATTTATGGGAAGAAGAAGGCTACTCCATTCAATGATTTTTGGTAACTATGAAAAATTGAAGAAACCACGTTGAAGGAAAAAAGTTATGTAGGATCAAATGAGAAACTCAAGAATATGCGACCATGGAAAAGAGGAAAGGAAAGTTTTGGAAATTTGGTCCTCAGAAAAGGAAGAAGAATATGGAAAATGTTTAATGCCTTGAATATGGGAGATATAAGAGAAATTTTCCTAAGCTCAAGAAGGACAACAATAAAAGAGGAAGGGAAAAATCCCATATAACTGAAGAAGTGGAAGAAGCTGAAAAGAAGAAATCCAAGAAGGAAGAAGTAAAATATCTCTACTATGATTGAGATAAGTCTTCTCCACCTAGCTCATTTCGATTTCTATAAATATATATATCATGTTAGGAAGCATTAGAAGCATGATATGATGCATCATTTTAGGGGATGGCATCATAATAGAATATGATTAAAATCAAGAGCTCATGGGAAGCTTGAAAGATAGTTGAAGTTTATGGCAGTCGCTATTTGAAGAAAGTAGCCCTTGATAACCTCATTAAAATAATAAATAGTACTTATGCGTAGAAGTGAGTCATATAGTATATATCATTGGGTAGGAGTATCTATAAGATGAGGATAATTAGTATCCTTAGGTAGAATATTCATTGCAAGGTTCATCTTTCGGGAGAAGTAAATGTCTTCCTAAGAATTCCACTTTTGATGGGGGTCATTGTTTGAAAGAATGATGGTAAGATGAAAAAAGAATGCAGCATGTCAAATGTGATTGAACCACTCTCAATAAAGGATAGGAAGATATTAAAGGAATTCTAGATGAGCAAAGGAGGAAACATGTATGTATGCGCATGTTTAATAAATTGAGTCATGTCACATAGTTGCAGATAGCATGGATGAATGCTCCACCTCATCATCATGATTAAGAGAATTGGATTTCCTCCTTTGGAAGGTTGCATAAAGGCATGGTTCACATATTTTCTATATGAGATAAACATAATAATTGCTCATGAAATAAACCCAATTTCCCCACCATATATATATAATTAAAAATATATTTTTTCTTACAGTGACTATGTACTAATCTTTGGTAACTCAAGTCTTCCAAGATTCTATCGTCGGAGTATATAAAATAACTCCTAGCACTAGCTTATAACAGTCTCTTGGTAGATGCTTTAAACCACAAAATGATATCTTCATAATGTTTGGACAAGGTTTACGATATGATCATTGAGAGTGTATTGGTTTGAACCCAAAACATCCCCAACCATAAGTAACGAAATATGATTGTGCCAACCATTGTACCAACCACACACTTTCTTAGTGAAATGCATATACCTATAATTATATTTATTTGATTTTAGGAACTTTGACCTACCGTCATGACATTGGGGTTTTAGTTCTACCCAAGGATTTTTGTTTACCCACTATATATGTATTAGTGATATCTATGAGAGAGTTAACTTTTAAATGTCCATTGTCAACCCTATAGATTTATCTCAACTAATATATTGTTTCGTTGATCTAATGACTCAGATTGATGTATTAAAATTCTAAAGTTACTACATGCAATTGTTACTACACTTGAACATATCCAAATGTTTATATATATTTGATTTACCCATTGAAATGGTGATGTTTGTAATATCACTCCATTCCGGTAAAACTGCTCTAGTTAGACTTAGTTGGGTTAGAGAGAATGACGGAAAAGCTAAATAATAATATTGAGTTAATTATGTAAAAGGTTATCTATTAATAAATAAATAAATGAGATGTATTTATTTGGGAATGAGACACCTAGAAAGAAGATTCTTGCCAAAATAAAATAAACATAAAAATTTCATTGATAAATGAGATTTGGTAATTCTTTCACTATAAGTACTCTATAATAAAATTAAAAATAACATTAATGGATGGGAGATAAAGATCCATTATGTTTCTTAGCTGGAGAAATATGCTAAGCTTAGAAAACCTTAAAAGCATTGTAGGAGAGAAAGGCAAGCTTTATGGAAAAGACTAGGGAAGTGGATAAAAATATCCACAAAAGTGGGAGACCGCTAAAAGGAAACCGTATTATGAAAGACATGTATTTAATACTTGAGAAAGGGACTAGGAAGGTGGGCAAGGGGCGGGGGGGGGGGGGGGGTTTCGTGGATCCTGGAAGGCAGGAAACTCTCAGCTCGAGGTTGAAATGGAGGAAACAGTTCTAGGTTGGGTGGGGAGAAGGCATGAATTTCCAAGTGTAATATTGGTGATTTTATTTACATTTCTTTAAATCTGAAATTAAATTATGTACAATTTCACTTCATTTGAATAAAACATGTATTTCCTAGTAGTGAAATCCGTAATGAGAGTAACCTGTTAGTTCCATGTAAATACATATTACTTCTGAAGGGGTTGGTATATAATTACAAAGAAAAAAGGAAAGTGTAGTATTCCACTACTACTACAGATTAGAACTCTGAAATCTCAAAGCCTGAGAATGTTTACAATAGTTTTTTTATGAATTATAAGAAAGGGGAAAAATCATAGTAATGGTGGGTTAGACATATACGAATTGAACATTGTATCCTAATGCGTGGAATGAGTTATTTATACATGACAAGAAAAATATGGACAACCCATAACCTTGTGTGATTGTTAGCTATAGGATTTCCTCAAATATTTGTACATCAATAACCTTGGTGTAATCAGTATATTAATTATGAACACAAGAAAATGCAATTCATTAAGTTTGTTAGGTGAGTGGAGATTAACATTGTGCTTAAAGAAGAAATTGTATATTAAGATTTTGAAAACAAAAGGTAACGACTCTATGAACTAGTGTTGGAAATAGAGTGAATATGGTCAGATAATCCTTAAAATAGAGTTAATGATTTAACCAGGAAAGGTGTAAATCCTCATTAATTAACAAAGATGAATTCATAAGCGTCAGAGTAATTTTTCGTTGGTCAAATTTAAGTTAGGAGTATGAAACAATAATTACATCATTGAGTGACAACTAGGAGGGAAATCATTCTAACCTTGACTATTTGTTATCAAGTACATACAAGATATAATGAAGAAATTGAGTGGGTAGGTTATTATGAACAACAAATCCCCCACCAAACTGATTGCCACCATAGTTGGAAATGTTATGAATAGAACATTTGGTGGTTGTACCAATCTAATAATAATATATAATGTAAGAACTATGAGATACAAAGTTTAACTATGCATGTGTATCAGAGAGTTCATAGAACAAATAGTGCAAATTAATCTATAGCATAAACTGAAATGATTGGAATCATCATATATTCCAATGACTGAAAATTATAGAGTACAAGTCTATAAGGGAAATCATTTTCATTATAACATAAAGAAAATAAGTGTGCCTAGTAATATCAAGGGAATGCATTGATAGCTATTAATGTGCAGGAATTATACCCTATGAAAATAAAATTTAGAGTCGTAGTGTAATGAGCCTATAAGGTAATTTTCAAGAGGAACCGAAGTTACTTTATGTCTGAAAAGGGGTATTAAATCCAAGCATCATCGTAAGTAAGTTGATCTGACCTGGAACATGATATAGACTTTAGTGAAGGAATTTGGAACATACATGAGCTGGGTATGCGAGTGGATGACTACCAATGTTATTCATACCCCTAACTACACTCAATATAAAGTACTTATTGGCAAGGATGAGAAACGAAGCAATCAAAAATACAGTTTGAAAGGCACGAGTGATATAGGTATCGCCATTATACCTATAGGAAGTCGAAAACCAACATATCCAAAGTAGTTCTGAAAACTACGATTCAGTAAATTATCGTGGAAGTGTTATGAACAATAAAGAAAAACAATATATGTGGCACTTTTTACCTCGCTGAGTGGCTAGGGCAATAATACCAAGAGAAAGTGCTTATATTGTAATAAGGATCTTCCACCAACAGAAGGATCCCAAGATTTGAACATAAGTCAAAAACAACTATGTGTTAGCAGAAAATAAATGAGGGTTCGTTGTGAACCTTCTCCAAACATTTACAATACTTGGCTAGTATTTGGACCTACCCTGTCCAGTAGAAAAAGAGTGGCTAATTCATGCGAATTTGTGAATTTATAACCCACCTTCTCTGTGTAGTATAACTATAATGGGGGGAATTGTAAACGTACATAACCCAATTAAAGGAAAACCCCAAATAGAGCATAATATGAATGAAGGGATAGTAAAAATTTTCATTAACATGTTCTTACAATACCTCAACACATGGATTGCAATTTATCACCCTCACGGTAGCAAGAAGATCAGAACTCAAAAAAAAATCAATTGTAATATACCTGAAACTCAGTGGGAAGCCTGAGTGATGACTTTTTGGGGCCGTGGGTGATCTCCTCCTCTATAGAAAATTTCCTAATACATAAACCTCAATGAATCTATCCTTCAATTTAGGAAATAGATACATTGAATTTTGAAAGGCGATAGAGTACCTGGACTGACAGAAAATGAACATTGGGTCCTCATTAATTCTTTACGTGGGAAGAAAGAGACAAGAAAAAAAGGGTAAAAGGTAAAACACTAGGAAGAAAGGAAAATACACGTAGAAGAATGTGACATGCAACATTTTGAAGAAAACTACTGTAATGTAAAATAGCGCAAAGGAGGAACTCAAATCCCTCAAAAGTCTACTTGGAATGGTTCTTCATGGTGAAATTCCTGCCGAACAGAAGGTATAGCCTCTTGGGAACTATATGTCAGGGGAAAATAACAATATTTGAACCTTGTACATTTCGGCATTGAAGATTAGGAGTTTTAACTTCATCAGAACACTGAAATGGAAGACGAAATTCCCTTGACAAGAAAAAATAATAATAACAATATTAAGCGATGAACCTGAGTAGAAGAAGAGGCTCTAAGTTATCTCGGTGAAATGGTTGTTGCTTGTAGTGTGTTATCGAAGCTAAAGGAAAACCCTTTTAATAAAAAACAAACGAGGAAGTATAACAAATATATCAAAAAGAACAATTAGGAAGGGTTGATTCTTTACCTGTGCCTTGTGGAGGATGCAGCGTAGTCATCGATTAGGCCAATGATGGCTCAAAAACTATGGAAATACACTTTCAAGAAGTTTCATTACACCATCGCAGAATAAAGAGCAAGTGTGAGGGAAGGAAACCAAATTAAAGGTAGGGTTTTTCAAATCAAAGCTCCATTGTAGATCTACTCACGCATTTCCAACCACTCGTATAATCTCATGCATAAATTGAAGCGCAGACATGTGGAAGGGGGAATACTAATTCACAATGGAAGCACATGGGTAGAATCTCAGTACAGCTCGATATTCACATCAATTGACACTTCGTTAATGAAAATCAATGGCCAGTATGCATGGTAGCATATAGTTCCAATGTCTATGACGGGCACTATAGTAATTAATTGAAAGGATGTTAAACATAACAATGCTAGGTTTGAAGCTTAGGTTGTGTCATAACAATATTTATAAAGATACTTATATAAATGAACATTGTGGAAAACAAACATACATAGCTCCAAGAACCTTAGCTTATAAAGAAAACCTATATTTTATCACCTTGACAACAGTTATTTACTCATATGGAAATATATATATATAGATATAGATACAAACTAGCAACTTCACGAATCAATGGTAACAGAGGTATTACCATATTCATAGATTAGACCCGCATTGCTTGACTATTATAGGTAGAGATCGGTTGGAATATCCTAATTGTGGTAGTAGTACTATAGTAATGTCAAACCTATGTATTAATCATAGTGGAGTGAATTTATAGATATTAATGTTAGGATATTTAGGGTTGAACATCTTTGCGCTTTCTAAACCAAAAGAAAATCAAGGAAAATGGTGTCCTAAAGTAGAGGAAAATTTCAATCCTAGTAGGCATATGGTAGTAAAATATAGGTAGAAGTCTTTCATGATGACTATGGATGAAAAAAAAAATTAGTGTGATGGAAAGAGATTTGTGATAATGTTGATGACCAACGGTTCTAATATTGAATCCCCTAACCTTATGATTAATGGCATAACGTTCTCATCGTGTGCAGGTACCCACTTGATATACCACTCTAGGTTATGCTCCTCCCAATAATGCGCTATATCTTATTTAACGTTATAATAATAAATCCTGATTATTATTTTCTTGTCTAGTTGGAGATATCAGGAGAGGGTTAAGTCTTTACATTTTTTTTTAATTTCACTATCTTCACTTCTAATGTGTGTAACCCTAGTTCCCTTGGAATTTTTAGTCAACCCTTGTCGAAATGATGTTGGATTTTCTGAAAATGCCAAGATGGATAGGTAAAAGAATGTGACCTTACTTTTCATACTGACTATTAATTTTCATACCCACCACTCTCGTATGCCATTTGTTGATTCAAGAATTTTGTTACGAAAAAACGATATGCATTTTTACACCTACCCTCTGCCCCTGCTGCATTCACATGACCTAACAAGACTAAAGCCTTTGACAATGCACATGAAAGGATCGATTGAATGACTGGGATTATTTCCCAAAACCCTAAACTCAAATTGTCAAATATCATGCCTGTTGTTTGGTCTCACTTCCATTTGTTTGTCTTTATAGTTGAACTGCAGAGATCGTTGTGTTCCATGAGGCACAATATGTAGGAGCTTGACATTTGTTTAGTAACAAGGTATTGCTATACTGATCTTCCACCGACTGCAGAGTAGTTTAATTTGATATTTTATGCTAGATATTTCTCACTGCATTAACTTCCTTTCAGTTGAATAAATTTCTTCGTAATTTATCCATTTCATTTTCACAGTTTTGATTTTGATTTTTTATTCTTTACATAGGTACCATCTAGCGCCCTCATCACACATGAACTTTAATGATTCCTTTGTCTCTCACTGGGTCATGTCCCATAGTTTGTGACATTGGTTTAACACTAGTTATCACTCGACTTTCAAGTATGCTTTCCCTCCTTACAGGAGAAACCGTGTTTGTTTTCCCTTGGTGTGGTCTTCATCTTTTGTTTTGTTTAAAATAATATAGAGAAAGAGAGATTTATTTTAAGGTCTCTGTCCATCTCTTCTTCAATTACAGGTCTACTGCTTCACTTAAAAGCTGGTAAATGTATGTACACTTTTTTGTCTTATTGTAATATTCATTCTGTTCCCGATCCCAAAGTTATGAGGCTTCCACTCTAGCTTGTTTGTGGGTTCTTGTAACCTCAGTCGGAATCCTTGTTTAGCGGCACAGTTCACTCTTTCAAAACAGATTTCGTTTTATATTGCCCTTAATAGAAAGGGTTACTATCATCATATTATTGAAATTTCTCCTCTAACAGAGGTTCAGTCGTTGTTTCTTATGCACTTGCATGGGTCGTTGTTTTCGGATTTAGAAAAAATAATGGAATCCTCTCGAATTGTGTTTCTCCTTTCCTTCTTGTTACCTGGGTTTTTGTTAAAATTTTGATCAGTTCATATTCTCAAATTAATATCCCATGCATTTTCCTCTCTCCACTTGCAGAGAATTTTCTGACTAATGTCTCATTTCACTGAACTGTTCTCAGTAGAGGAATACGTGTTGGTTAAGGTAACAAAACCGAATGGTATTATTTTATTTTATGATATTAATTTTCTTGGAAGTGTGTTTTTCACTCCTACTCTCATATTCCCTTAGTCTTTTATATATAACTTAGTGGTTGTACATGTTAACTTCTTTTTTCAAGCTCGGGCTTTCTCTAGGATTCTTTTCTTTAATAACATGATGCTTCATTTGCTAACATTTTCCAGTCAATTTCTTGTTCTCTGTTTTGTTCTTCTATTCATCTTTTGGGTTCTATTTTGCTACCTCCTTTGGATTATGTTTCACTCTCTCTAGGAACGAATTTATTGGCTATCAAGCCTCTTTCTCAACTCTCCTAAATAATTTAGATTTGGAAAGATTTAGTCATATGATGGACGTGGCCCTAAATCATTCATTCGTGACACTAATTTACTATATTTTATAATGTAAATATATTATATTTTTCCCATATATTTTTGGATCACAAGCATATCTATTGAACTCTTTGAGGATGTGCTTATAATCTAACAAATTTTTCTTTGTTAATGTATTTTTCATTTTGTATAAGTACTCATAATCACTTAACCTATACCAAGAGGCACTTATATTGTTTTTTCATATTCTATGTTTGAATGGTTCAATGTATGATTATGAATAATTGAGATGCAAATTAAGTTTCATTAGTTTGGGAATTACCTTGATCTTCATATTGATAATTATGTTATGCATTCTTGAATCTATAAATATGTATAGAATAGTTAAACATTTTATTAGGAAGTTGAATTGTTGTCTTTCCCTTTATAGATTCTATGTTTGTTTACATATTTAAAATGCACTTTGCAAGAATGCCAAAAACAAAAATGCTAGAAGTTCATAGGTAGATTATTGATTATCCATAGTAGCATCTGTAACTTTCATGCCTTTCTGATTTTTAACTCTATTACACTGTAACTTTATTTACATATTACTACTCATATATTTCATAATATTGTATCTTAGGCTTACTAATAGCACTGTGCATCTGTGAAGAATAATTTACTCTGTGCGCTAATTCTATTTTTCTCCTACGGTTCATTATTTCATTTCTCTGTATGCAAACAATTGCATTCCCTAGTTATAGTATTCTAGGAAATATCATTGGCCTTACTATAAGAGACCAAGTTTTGTATGTTAATAATATAATGGTCAATACTATTTATTTCCCCTCCAAGATCCCATTTATCCTATCTATATGTTTGGTTACAGAGAAACTATTCCTAAATTTACAGCAACAATGACGTGTCAGATAAACATTAATTCAACAATTGTTGGGTCCCTATAATACTAGTGATTACCCCATTACTATTGTAGTTATATGCCTTATTAATATTGTTGTGCCCCTATTGCCCCCATATTGTTATTACCGTGCCCATTAGAATCCCTCTATTGTTATTTTTGTGGCTTTATATTATTATTGTTAGGTCGGCTGGTTTATATTGTGACTCCTTAGACTCCTATATATAGAAAGGAGGTTTTTTCATTTGAATCATCCAAAAATTGTTCATATGTAATGTAAAGAGGTTGCCCCTCGAAAGGTGATTCTAAGGCATTGATCTATCTTTTCTATCTTTTCTTGAGCTGGTTTCATAAGATTTGGTATCAGAGCTTTGGATTCTAGGGTTTCGCTACTCCAAACAGGTCATCGTGGCATTTTCCCTATAACTTTTTTTGTGACGTTTTAGAAGTCGGAAAAAAAACCATTTGAGAAGAAATCTGAGGAAGTTGGTCTTTTTACAGACTCATGAATTACATTCCAAACAGGTGACCTAGGGAAAATCGTCATAACTTTCTCTCTAGGGATCGGATTGAAATTTCGTAAGAAGGTGCAGAAAGAGGATGGACTGTAGTTTCTTGTATGATTTTTTTAGATCCAAAGGACAAAACAGTGACTCGTGGCTCGTCGTACAAGTTCGCTCTACTGAACTAGTCTATAATCAAGTCACTGTGGGAGATTTCGCATAACTCTTCCTTGGAG
>APFE030382043.1:21213-84163 GCA_000404065.3 Pinus taeda | reverse complement strand
ATCAACTCAAGATAATAATCAGATGCTCTATCAAACATGCACCCATTATAAACAAAATAACTAATTATTTTCCACTCAAGATAGCATATCATATATTTGTCATTCACTTAAACAAAATTAACTAAAACAGAGTCCAAATTGAACATGCATATATGTAAAATGTCACCACAATAGATTTAACTATACTTAGTTACACAACTATCTCTAACTTAACAACTTGACAACAATTCACAGATCTCACTAGATAAATGTAGCCATAATCACAAATAAACTTGTACTTGAGTGAGACACTATCCAACCAACCATGAACTGACCACTAGTTACCCCTTGAGCCAAGATATTTTCCATGGAATCACAACCTTTGTTGATCCCTTCAATAGGTATTTAATACCTTTCTTTCATGATAAAGTTTCCTTCAGCGATGTCCCACTTTTGTGGACCTTTTTATCTAGTTTCTTGGGCTTTTCCTTTGAATCCCACCTTTCTCTCCTTTCATGCTTTTATGCTTATCTAGGCTTAGCATCTTTCTCCAGCTAAATGTATTTTTCTCTCCCATCCATTAAAATTATCTAGAATTCTTATCATGAAGGAATTATCCAAACTCATTTCTACGTTTCTCATTCCCAAGTACATACATTCCATTTATTTATTTATTAGTAATTATTCATTTAAATAATTGTTCCAATATTGTACATGGATTTTCTTCCATTCTTTCTAATTTAACTCAATCTAAACAAAATGCAATTACAAGAACGAAGCGATATTACATTCTCCTCACCTTTTATTAACACCATCCTCGCTGTTCATTGTCTAGTTTTTTTTTTTTTTTCTTGAAATCTTGTTAGGTAGCCTTTCTTCTTTTCATCTTCTTGCTCTTATGTATCTTCTTTGAGAGTAAAGGATTTCATTGCACTTCATCCTGACCAACAACTCAATTTTGGAGTCAAATCTCTTTCTGGTTTAAGATCCAATGGGTTCTACCAGAAGGTCTTCTTCAGCTCTACCTGTAGCATTTTCCACTTGGTTAGGTGAAAGTTATCATGTACCGATTTATTAAGTAAAAATACATGAAAATATTAAAAAAATTAATATGAATGGAAAATTCTAATTGATAAGCTACGGTTCCCATTTCTTTGGTTCTGTGCGGTTTTAGTATTTTTCTGAACTCTTCCTGTCGTTGAAGAGATTTCATATCTTCTTAATACCAAAAGGAAGACACTTCCTATCTTTCACACTTTCAATTGGCACTTTATTTCATTTGGTGTAATGACTGAACTTTGGAGCATACATACTCTTGCATTTATGTCGTGCTACTCTTCTAGCACATTTGTATGCATGTTGAATATGTGCTTCTAATTTTCACCTGCACTCAACATACTATCCACATGGATCCAACAAGGTTCACACCATTAATATTTTACTACATTCGACTTGATGGCCATGCCCTTTAACATGAATATTGTTTACTTATAAATTTCAATATACATAATTGTACATTGTTTTTCAAATTTCTCACATAAAGATAACAATTATCAAGGAACTATTTGTAGCATGCTATAAATTGGACATTATTCTATCAAATGTGCATATTCTATTTTAGCTATTTTTCATGACTTCTATGTTTTGATTAAAAATAATCTTCATGTTGAATTAGTTATGTCCACCCTTGACTACTTTTCCTAGTTGTTCATAGTCACAAACGCTAGTAGTCAAAAAGTATTTCATTGTTCACTAGTCTTCATGATTGTACTAGCATAATGTACCTCACAATATGTTACACATTTTCCCTTGATCTCAGTCCTTTGAGTTTTATTTTTCACTATTGGTTCATCAATACAGGTTTCTAATCCCGAACTTCTCTCATATCACTTCATTCTTAATATTACTACTAATTTATAGTTTCTTAGTTCTTCTTAAGAGCTACTATAATTTATAATTATTTTTTGTGCCCTCATAACAATTACATGGATGTCTTGCCTATATTTAAGTATAGAACACCCCATTCATGGTTCTTGTATCTTGTGGATTTCATCCCAAAGTGGGATTAATCAAGTCCATTCTAATAGTGGTGTCACTTGTTTTCTTGTGTAGAATTTTCATTGGTTACACTATGTACTTCTATTATAGTTAGTATTTAGATGTTGGAATTTAATCTATAATGATTTTTTATAACTTCCTCAATCGAGGAGGTCACTAGTCCAGTTATCTACTTCCTTGGTAGAAAAATTGATCATCTTTCCCCAAAATCTTCTCAATTGTTCAAACAATTTCATTCAAAACATCCTTGGTGGATTGATTCTCAACTGTAAAGGTGTAATATTTAGAATATGTATTCTATTAGAATTTGTTTTCTTGATGGTATTATTTTAGTTGTATGTTACTTGTAATATAATAGTTCTTAGTCCTTATTTTAATCCGTTTCTTATCTATATATATGTACATTACAACATTTATGTACATTACAATGACTTATATCTTATGGAAACACTACACGCTTATTCATTTCTAATGATAAAACTTTTCTTAGGAGATTTGTTCATAACAATACTTGGTATTTTTCAACTTCTAATTCAAGTTCCTACCTTCATACTTTATTCCATTGTAAGAAACTATAGTGATTTTCTGTATTACCCTTAATCATGATTGTATAAGGTCACTATGTTTCTTTTCCACTTATTATCCTACCTTAGGTTCTTGATATTCAATACCATTGTTCTTGTCTCCCTCTTTCCTTAATTAATGATAGTTAATGATTTTGATAGAATTTATTATGCATCCAAGACATATTCCAACCATCATTTCTCTTGCAGAAATGTCTCTAGCACAATTTTGCCTTTAAAGTGCAGATTTTTCACAGAACGTTACTAATTTGAGTTACTCTCTGCACTTTTCAGCATTATGTGCCTTACATCATTTGCCCTAAACTGATCGTCTAAGAACCACCTATGACTGTATGTGTTAATAGCTTGGTGTGATGTAGACACTTTTAGTCAATTTACATTAAAACCCAACAATTTATAGGTATATATACATATCTAGAACAATGACACACAACTCCCTTAACCATAGTACAACAACAATGTTGTCTCAACCATCGCCCGTATCAAAACTTATTCACATAAAATGTAGATTGTGTCATCATACTAGACACAACCTTAGTCGGGTCACAAGGTATAGTGGTTATCATCTTTGGATTTTATATAAGAAGACAATAAGTTGTATGTGCAACATTCCCAACCAATTTTATGGTTTGGCATGTGTGATTCCACTTTCTCCTAAGTACGACATGTATCTTTATTTTTCTATTGTAATTAATTTCATATAATTTCAAATGTATCTCTGTAGCCCTCCTAAAATATTTTATCTATAGGTCTTCATCAAACTTATTAAGATAAAAACCAACTGATTTCCCATAATATCTCTCAAGTATTAGCTTCCCTTTACTCCTATTAGTGACATGCAATAGTCAATTGATAGGGCAAAGGTCAATAATTTATACAAAACCAAAAGAGTACCCTAAACTAGGCTTTGATGAAAAAGGATTTTAGCCTTATTTCCACGTAATTGGTTTTCTAACCCACAACTTAATTCTAACTACCACATTTTGAATAACATGTCAAAATGCAAAGGTTTTTCTCCCATAACAAACTTATATAGTTTTCTCATGGTAAATGAGCACTTTTCTTTTAAATCCTACTTCAAAAGGTTATTAAGGAAGATAAAATTGATTACTCACTAGGTACACTCCTTCATATGTGTGCCTATTCGCAATTTAAGGAGCTAAGTTGATTTTTATTTTCAGCATTCACTAATGAAAAATGTTGTAGGTGGCCTTTACCTTAACACCACCAGACTTCTTTGTATTACATTCTCTAAACTGTATGTTTCCACCTTGTTCTAAAAGGAATTGACATACATAAAAAAAAATTAAAAATAACAACCTTAACAAAAAGGATAACTTAAATATGTTCACCCTCCATGTCCAAGTCCCCTGGAAGGTCTACATATACTCTATCATGTGAGATTGGGTTTATAATTCAATGTTTTATTTAGTGAAAACAAGTTTTATGATAGATTCTCCTTCATTTTTTTCCTGGATCATAAGACTGAAGTATTTAATCTCATGTGTAGGGGATAACAATTGAGTTACCTCAATGATAAAATTTTTGTTAATTAACACTATTTCCAAATTATTACACTCCACTGATATAGGAGAAATATGTTTTATATAACTACTGCGATATAGCTTTCTGATGTTACTTATTTCCCACTGAGAATAAGGATTGATTCTCAGAAACAATGTTTCATGAAGCTAGGTTCTTAAATGTATAATAGATCACTACCAAACCTAAATTTATTGTTTTGTAAGTAATACCACCTGACATTATTTCTATTAATTTTATAGACTACTAATTGTTTTGTTCCTTAAGAAATAAGAGTCAATTTGTGAACAATTCAATTTAAACAAAGTGTGGTTAGCTTGATGATTAGTGCCTAATTTATTTATTTTTGTAGCCAGAAGTGGATTTTCCCGAGGAATACTTCTGTTCGTGAAGGACATAATCCATAGAATGATAGAGGAACCTACTTCACAGTAGGTAGTAATACTTTAGCACCCAACAACAATATTGCAGATCTGTTTATGCACTATAATATTATAACAACTTTATCCTGAACCCATTACGTCCGAGAGTTGAGCCTAAGGCTCTGATACCATTTCTAACAAACCCCATTTCTCCACAATTTCCTTTTTTAATTCCTGAGTATAGAGTAAACATATATTTTTTCTTACAATGTATTTACTAGTATTTGGTAACTCAAGTGTTCCAACATTCCATCATGAGAGTAACTCCTAGCACTAGTTTCTAACAGTATCTTTGCAGATGCTTTAAACCAGAAAATGATATCTTCAAAATGCTTGGACAAGGTCTACGAGCTGATCATTGAGAATATGTGGGTTTTGAATCGAAAAAGTCCCAAACCATAAGTAACTATATATGACTATGCCAACCATTGTACCAAGCACATACTTTGTTGATGAAATACATATAACTATAGTTATACTTATTTCCTTTTAGGAACTTTAACCTATCGTCATGACATTGGGGTTTTAGTTCTCCACAGGGAGTTTTCTTTAACCACTATATATGTATTAGTGAAATCTATGAGAGTGTTCGCCTTCAAATGTCCATTGTCAATCCTATATATTTATCTCGACTAGTAAATTATTTCCTTGGTCTAATGACTCAGATTAATGTATTAATAATTTAAAACTACTTCACACAACTACTACTACTCTTCAACATATCTAGATCCTTAAATATATTTCATTTACTCATTGGATTAGTGATGTTCATGACCAATGGTTCTAATATTGAATCCCCTAACCTTATGATTAATGGTATAACATTCTCATCGTGTGTAGGTACCCGCTTGTTATACCATTCTAGGTTACACTCCTCCCTATAGTGTGCTATATCTTATTTAACATCATAACCGTGAAGTATTGATGGTTATTCTACTATCAGATTGGCGATATCGAAAGAGGGTTAGGTCTTTACATTTTTTTTCTATTTTATTAGCTTCATTTATAATGTTTGTAACACTATTTCCCTTAGATTATGTACTCGACCCTGGTTAAAATGACATTGGATTTTGTGAAAATCCCAATATGAATAGGAAAAAGGATGTGACCTCACTTTTTGTACTGATTATTCATTTTCATACCCACCACTGTGGTATTCCATTTGCTGATTCAACCATTTTTTTAATGAGAAAACAATACAACCTTTTGACAACTACCCTCTTCCCCTGTTGTGTTCACATGGCATGACATGACTCAACCATTTGACGGTGCATATTAAATGATTTGTTGAATGGCTTGGATTATTTCCTCAAACCTTAAACTCAAACTGTCACTTATCATGCCTATCTTTCGGTCTCACTACATTTTTTTTGTCTTCATATATGAACTATATGGACCTTAATGTTCCATGAGGTAGGATATTCAGGAGTTCGACATTTGTTTAGTAATAAGGTAATCTTATCTTGATATTCCACCAATTGGAGGGTAGTTAAATTTGAGATTTTCTACTAGAGATTTCTTACTGCATTAACTTCCTTTCGGTTGGATAAATTTATTCCTAATTTATCTCTATGATTTTCACAATTTTGATTTTGATGTTCTTTTCTCTACATAGCTACCATCTGGTGGCCTCGAGGCATAATAATTTTAACGACTCCTATGTGTCTCACTGGGTCATGTTACCTATTTCACTACACTGGTTTAATAGTGGTTGTCACTCCACTTTCAGGTAATTTTTCCCTCGTTATAGGAGTAACTATGTTCGTTTACCCTTAGTGTGTTCTTTGTTTTTTGTTTTGTTTAAAATAATATAGAGAAATGGATTTTTCGTTTAAGGTGTGTATCCCTCTCTTCTCCCGTTATTGAACTACTGCTAGGCTTGAACGGTGGTAAATGTCTATACAATTATTTTTTCTTATTGTAATATTCATTATGTTCCTCATGTTGATATTATGATGTTTCCCCTTTGGCTTGCTCAAGGGTTCTTGTAACCTGGGACGGAATCCTTATTGAACAATACAATTGGTTCTTTCAAGACCAGTTTTATTTTATATCACCCTTACCAGAAAGGGTTAATATCACAATCATCACAATTCCTCCTCTAACAGAAGTTTCTTCCTTGCTTCTTACGACCTTGCTTGGGTCATCGTTTTTGGATGTAGAGAAAATAATGGAATCATCTCCAATTGTATATTTTCTTTCCTTTTTGTTACCTAGTTTTCATTAATCTTTCGACCAGTTCAAATTATCAAATTAACGTCAGATGTGTTGCCTTCTCCCCACTTGCAGAGAGTTTTCTGACTATCATCTCATTTCACTGAACTATTCTCAATACATGAATACACTTTTGTTAAGGTAACCAAATCGAGTGGTATTATTTTACTTTATTATATTCATTTCCTTGGAAGTAATTTTTTCAGTTCAGTTTTCATATTCCCATAGTATTTCATATTTACATTGTAAGGCGTTCCCTTTGAGAAAGACATCCCTCAAATGTGACGTGTGAGATCCCGAGCCATTGATTCTATGTTAGATGATTGAGTTGTTTTACGCCATTGGTTTAATATGTTTTTTTTTCATGGAAAAATTTCTTTTTTTCCCACCGGCTCGAAGACAGAGAGGGAGGATCTGGCTATGGGCTATGAAAGGCTGGTCCTCCTGGCGATGAGACTCTTGGTAATGACTAAAGCGATGAGGGCCGCACGAAACATGTCTTTCTTCCCTGCATGAGGGCTGCATAGCCTGCGTAGCCTTGTGCTTCCTACCAAAAGTTTATATAGGCATACAATGTGGCATAAATACGCACAAGTTTTCATCCGGAGGTACCTTTGATTTGGGATATAATAAGAATAGAAATTTGCATGCTATGTACACATTAAGCCATGTCTAAGAGGGTGTTAAAACAGGTTATTGCTAAGTATCACAATGTTTTATACACAAATTAACCGTCAAGGGTAACCAGTTCCACACAAGAATAGGTAGTTCTTTGTTTTTTGTTAACGTAAGAGTGATTCTATATGGGTATTCATCTGCTGTACTTAATTAAGTTTTTTGGCAAAGAGAGTCTGTTAAATCCCAACTGTTTGATTAGATATATAATATGTAATTTGAAATCCAGTACCTCATATTGTATTTCCAGAACACTATTGTTTGTTTATGAAACTCAGTCATGTATCTTAGGGCTTTTGGATATCCCTTCTTTTCAATGAAATTCTTTGCTACTCTCAACTCTGTTATTATTTTCTGGTCCACCCTCTCTTTCAGAATCTATAGCAACTGTGCTTTCTTTTTTAGAATCTGTAGTAGTTAGCGATGTGTCCAGATTGTGATCAAATTCTTCCTTCGTATGGACAGCTTGATTTAGGTCAAATGGTTTTGCTCTGCCTTCCAAATCATCATCTTCTTGTTTGTTCTCTTGAAGTGAATCCTCCTTAAATGCTGCCATACTCATATCTAAACCTGGAGAATGACAATTTTGAAATGTTTTCCTCCTTTCAACAACATTATTCATTTCTGAGACATCCTTTGTTTCATTATCTACATCAACTGCACTCTTTGTTTTAGAATATGCAATGGTTAACAATTTTTCCTCCTTATCGTAATCAAATTCTTCCTCCATGTGGAAAACTTCATTAAGGTTAGATGATTTCACTTTGCCTCCCAAACCGTCATAAAAATCACCATTATCATCCTGTATTGTTCCTAATCTTATAAAATTAGCTATAATGCAACCCATACATACTGAAAATGAAACATTTACATTCATGAAAATCTTCTGGCTCAAGCAACCAAAAGCAGATATAACAACTAAAGGAAATATAATTATCAATGGCAATACCTGTGAGAAGCGGTTGTTCTTTGTTTTTTCTTTGTCTCTAAGGCGAAAAGCACATGGTCCTCTTCCTCCACTGCTTCCCGAATCTTCCTGGAAAAGACCCATTTCTCCTTCTCTTTTGGCACCTCACATTATTTTTTTCTACTCTGATGGTTCAGAGTCGTTGAAGGGTCTTTTACACTCTTCTGTGGAGACGAACCTTTAGCTCCAATCCTTTCATCAAGGGAATCTTCTCTGGGAGCAAGCTCTACTCTGTGCCACAGTACCTAATCCCTCAGGTCCAGCTCTGGAAGCTCTAATTAAAGGCAACCCATTACAATCAATGAGCACTAACTGGTATGGGATTAACCCTTACCAGTTCATAAGGAACATTGATGATTCAAGAGAGAATCCAAAGTTCAAATGTCATGGAACCCTTCCCATTTTAAAGTGCATTAGTCTGCTTCGTTAATTCAAAGATGGGGTTCATAGCTACCCATAGATTAAACACAAAAATGTTTAAATATAATTTTTATTTTTAAGAGGAATGAGCAATGAGAGCCATATGAAACTGGACTTTAGTAATAAAAATAAAAGCAGTAATTTCTTACCAGAGGGTAAGGATAGACTTGGGGTATCATAAACCTATCCATTCAAAAATAGGTGCAGCGGGTTAGAGAGATCTGTATTAAAGTGGAAAAGAGAAAAGAAAAGACCAGAGGAAGGGGTTAATATAAAAATATAGACCCTAGTCTCTGTCTCATCTGAGATGCCAAGAGCAAAACCCTGAGAGTCCCATGGTAATACCGAATAAATGTGTGAATAATCGGATAAGCATAAGGGAAAAGCACCATCACGTTGAGTAGAATCGTCTAGGCTTGAAAGAGATGAATGGGATTCAATGAAATATAAAATGATGCCAAAACCACATTTAGCTGGAATTCATTGGCAAGCACTGTCAAAGAAACCTCAAGTCTTGTCTTTCTCTATCTCTGGGGTTTTTAAAATTCTTTGAGCTTTGACATTTTCAGGCTTCATTTGTCCTTGTACTTGGTGATAAGGATTGTCCTTTCTACCCATAAGCCCCTGTAGACAAATCATGGCAAAGCCCTATAGGAAACAATTCATTTATGCTTGTACCTGGCGAGTCATCACACCTCATATCCACATGGATATGTTGAATTTAGGGTCTTCTTAGGGAACACTAATTTCCTCACAGACAGTAAAGTGATAGCCTATTGCCTCAAAAACAGGTGCATTTGCTCCCATTAGTTAACTAACAACTTTGATTGATTTAACCCGTTGTGATCTTTCATGATACAAATGTAAATCTAAATAGTTTTCAACCTATTAAAAGATCAATTCATGCCAAAACTCTAGGGGTAAGCCAGGGAGTCTAAACTGCGCTAGATTAGATGACAGCTATGCTTCAAAGGGATTGGCACAGTTTTCCATATCATCCATAAACCTCCTCCAAACATGGTGTCTATATTTAGGAATCAAGAAGAATACCATGATAAATCCTTTTGATTGGAGTGTTATGGCTTTAAACCATATTGGGTTCCAGTCTCCCAATTAAACTTGATCAATTTGGATATAGTATCAGTGGATGACCAAATTGCTGCAGGAACAAACAAAGAGATCCATTGTTTTGTTAAGTAAAAATATTCTCCATTATTGCATGACTTTAATGCTAGCGACCACTTTAGTGTTCAAGTCATATTAATGTTGGTAAATGTGACTGACAAGTAACATCAAAAGCACAGGTTAGTGCAAGGTAGTTAAACAACCATAACTTCCTAAGGGTGTCTTATGTGAGAGAGTATGATTCTTCTGCCTTGTATAATTTCTTTAATAACATCCGTAAAAATAATGTTATATGTTGTGTCCATTATCATATTGACTCTTATTTATGTCTTTGCATTCCAAAGTTAACATAAGAGCATGTTAAATGAGGATCCAAACATAGTTTTCTGCATGTATGCAGTTGAGTTCAAGACAATGAGATTTTTTAATTGGCATCAAGCTAGGCCAGAATGAAGCAATTGTTCAGATCCTAAATGAATAATGAAGAAGAGATGCCGGGAGGTTATATGTGTTTGTGCCTGAAAAGGATCCCTTTTTTATTCACAAAAAAAAAAATTATAATATGTTATAGGAGAAATCAAAATATACATTTTCGTTTTTCTTTATTGACACTTTCAGAACTGTAGGTCTCTGTCCAGAAGACCCCAAAAGGGTTTTTTATAACCTAATTTTTATAGTCATGTGTAGGCACTTTTTGCCTCAACTTTTCTAGGAAGCACCAAATTTACATTCAAATTTTCTTGAAATTAGGCCATTACATAAAGTTATAAACAATTCACAAGATTAAGTTCTAGAGCACAATATCTGATTTTTTTTGTGAAAATCAATGTAGGGAAGGAATTGGTGCTGGAAGGAAAAATTCATCGGTAACTTTGTAGATATTGCCCTTCCTACAATGATAATACTTCTTTAGGTAATATGTTTTCTTGTTTATTGAATTCTCTATAGATGCGTGAGAAAAATATTTCAGAAAACTTCGCTATGACCTCGGAAACCCTGTCCCCGTTCATGGTTGTGCTCAGCACCATATTTTTTGTCCAATCCATAATCAATTTAGAATCTTCCATTACCTGGATCCTGGCATTATCTTTTTGAACTGCATGTTGCAACAATAATCTTAAGTCACGGAATTCTGCTCTACTGCTTGTCCCCTGGCCTATATCATACTTGAAAGAGATGAATGGGATTCACTGAAATATAAAATGCTGCCAGAACCACATTTAGCTAGAATTCATTAGCAAGCATTGTCAAAGAAACCTCAAGTCTTGTCTTTCTCTATCTCTAGGGTTTTTTAAATTCTTTGAGCTTTGACATTTTTAGGCTTCATTTGTCCTTGTACCTGGTGATAAGGATTGTCCTTTCTACCCATAACCCCCTGCAGACAAATCATGGCAAAGCCCTATGGGAAACATTTCATTTACCCTTGTACCTTGTGAGTCATCACACCTCATATCCACATGGAAATGTTGAATTTAGGGTCTTCTTAGGGAACACTAATTTCCTCACAGACAACAAAGTGATAGCCTCTCGCCTCAAAAATAGGTGCATTTGCTCCCATTAGTTAACCAACAACTTTGATTGAATTAGCCCGTTGTGATCTTTGATGATACAAATGTAAATATAAATAGTTTTCAACCTATGAAAATATCAATTCATGCCAAAACTCTAGGGGTAAGCCAGGGAGCCTAAACTGCGCTAGATTAGATGATGGCTATGCTTCAAAGGGATTGACACAGTTTGCCATATCATCCATAAACCTCCTCCAAACACAGTGTCTGTATTCAGGAATCAAGAAGAATACCATGATAAATCCTTTTGATTGGAGTGTTATGGCTTTAAATCATTATGGGTCCCAGTCTCCCAATTAAACTTGATCCATTTAGATATAGTATTAGTGGATCGCCAAATTGTTGCAGGAGAAAACAAATAGATCCATTATTTTGTTAAGTACAAATATTATACATTATTGCATGACTTTAATGCTAGCAACCACATTAGTCTTCAAGTCATATTAATGTTGGTAAATGTGACTGACATGTAACATCAAAAGCACAGGTTAGTGCAACGTAGTTAAACAACCATAACTTCCTAAGGGTGTCTTATGTGAGAGAGTATGATTTTTCTGTCTTGTATAATTTCTGTAATATCATCCATAAAAATAATGTTATATGTTCTGTCCATTACCATATTGACTCTTATTTATGTGTTTGCATTCCAAAGTTAACATCAGAGCATGTTAAATGAGGATCCAAGCATAGTTTTGTGGATGTATGCAGCTGAGTTCAAGACAACGATATTTCTTAATAGGAATAAAGTTTGGTAAGAATGAAGCAATTGTTGAGATCATAAATGAATAATGAAGAAGAGATGTCGGGAGGTTATATGAGTTTATGCTTGAAAAGTATCAGTTTTTTATTCACGAAAAAAACATTATAATATGTTATAGGAGAAATGAAAATATACATTTTCATTTTTTTTATTGACACTTTCAGAAATGTAGGTCTCTGTGACCTTCTATCCAAAAGACCCCAAAATGGTTTTCTATAACCTAATTTTTACAATCATCTCTAGGCATTTTTTGCGTCAGCTTTTCTAGAAAGCACCAAATTTACATTGAAATTTCACTGAAATTAGGCCATTACATAAAGTTATTAACAATTCACAATATTAACTTCTAGAGCAGAATATCTGATTTTTTTTGTGAAAATCAATGTAGGGAAGGAACTAATGCTGGAAGGAAAAATTCATCGGTAACTTTGTAGACATTGCCCTTCCTGCAGTGATAAACTTCTTTAGGTAATTTGTTTTCTGCATTTGTAACTGCATAACTACCTCGATTAGGACAGTCAGACACCCTGCTCATATTGTTTCTTGTTGTAGGTACATGTTTTATTGGGTTGTTGTGGTACTTCCCATTTTCTCTCCTAACAGACACCTAACCGTCAAGGGTAACCACCTCCACACGAGAACAGGTAATTCTTTGTTTTTTGTTAACGTAAGAGTGATTCTATTTAGGTATTCATCTGTTGTACTTACTTAACTATGTTTTTTGGCAAAGCGAGTCTATGAAATCCCAACTGTTTGATCAGATCTATAATATGTAATTTGAAATCTAGTACCTCATATTGTATTTCCAGAACACTAATATTTGTTTATGAAACTCAGTCATGTATCTTAGGGCTTTTGGATATCCCTTCTTTTTCAATGCCTGAAAATATCAATTGCGTACTTAGCAGAGGATTTGAAATGGTTCCTAAATCTTGATTATGATTTTGCCAGTCTTTCTTTATAATCTAATTCATACCCTATCCTTGCTCAGAAACATTCCTTTTGTAATCCTCTATTTGGATAGATTGGATATGATGGGGGCACTATTTTTTCCCTCTTCTACCTGCATTGTGTGTGGGCCCAACCAAATGAGAGGTGGTGCAGAATAGAACGGGCTTTTTGGTTTGTTTAGTCACTTGTCTAAACCAGCAGGTTTTGATACTTTCTTCATGTCATCCTTCATGCCATGAGGGAACAGTTGGGTGAGTGACACCCATGTTTCCTCTAGCTTCCCCTTTCCAGTTGCTACTAGTCAAATCATAGCCCCTCCTCTAAATCTAATGGAAGGCATTTGTATGGTCACTTTATATTAATTATTTTTGAGTGATTGCATTGTGCTTGACACATAGCTTTATGTCTAACATAGGAAAAATGAGAGAGCCTACAGAGTGTTCGGATTCACTAGCCTTGTGCTTCCTACGAGAAGTTTATATAGGCATACAATCTGGCATAAATACGCACAGATTTTCATCTGGAGGTACCTTTGATTTGTGATATAAGCATAATAGAAATTTGCATGCTATGTACACATTAAGCCATCTCCAAGAGGGTGTTAAAACAGGTTATTGCTAAGTCTCGCAATGTTTTCTACACAGATTTTCATCAGGAGGTACCTTTCATTTGCATATAAGAAAAATAGAAATTTACATGCTATGTACACATTAAGCCACGTCCAAGAGGGTGTTAAAAGAGTGTACTGCTAAGTCCCACAATGTTTTCTATATCATGAAACAATATCTCATGTCATGGGAGATGCAAAACAACGATCCTAAAACAATTTTAACTATCATTTCCCCTTAGTATTCTACAAAGCATCTTTGGGGTTATTTAGCTTCTCTTTGCAGCAATTGTTGAATGTTCTTATAAGATTAGTACTATCCTTTAACCACAAGGATAAAGAAATTCTTAGATAAATAATATGCAAAATATTGCAAAGTATGAGCAGGAAAATTCACTGGTAGAAGATGTTAAGCTTCAGAAAATTCCTTAAGAGAATAGTATTTTGTAAATAAATAATAATAATAATAACAACAACTAAAAAATTAAGAGAATGTTGATATATATATATATATATATATATTATATATATATCTATATTATAGATATATATATATATATATATATAGATATATATATATATATATATATATATATATATATATATTATTATATATATAAAACAATAAGACCCACAAATAAAAATTTTCTTTTTAATATGAGCACACCGTCAACAAACAAAAAGTACAAAAGTCATTTGCTTCCTAATAGTGGCCAAATAAACAAGGTGGATAAAATATTGGAACCTGGTTGCTGAGCTTAACTTGCAGCCTGTCTATCTCTTCCAATTCGGTTTATTTAGACAAGCAATCTGCCTAGAATTTATCTCTGAGGTAACACGCAGCCCCAGGAAAGCAAACTTGGTTCAGAAGCAGTTTCAGAGTGGCCTAAGCCAGGGAGTCTAAACTGTGCTAGATTAGATGATGGCTATGCTTCAAAGGGATTGGCACAGTTTGCCATATCATCCATAAAGCTCCTCCAAACACGGTGCCTGTATTCAGGAATCAAGAAGAATACCATGATAAATCCTTTTGATTGGAGTGTTATGGCTTTAAACCATTCTGGGTCCCAGTCTCCCAATTAAACTTGATCCATTTGGATATAGTATCAGTGGATCACCAAATTGTTGTAGGAGAAAACAAAGAGATCCATTGTTTTGTTAAGTACAAATATTATACATTATTGCATGACTTTAGTGCTAGCGACCACTTTAGTGTTCAAGTCATATTAATGTTGGTAAATGTGGCTGACATGTAACATCAAAAGCACAGGTTAGTTCAAGGTAGTTAAACAACCATAGCTTCCTAAGGGTGTCTTATGTGAGAGAGTGTGATTTTTATGTCTTGTATAATTTCTGTAATATCATCCATAAAAATAATGTTATATGTTCTATCCATTATCATATTGACTCTTATTTATGTGTTTTCATTCCAAAGTTAACATCAGAGCATGTTAAATGAGGATCCAACCATAGTTTTGTGCATGTATGCAGCTGAGTTCAAGACAATGAGATTTTTTAATAAGCATAAAGTTAGGTTAGAATGAAGCAATTGTTGAGATCATAAATGAATAATGAAGAAGAGATGCCGGGAGGTTATATGAGTTTGTGCCTGAAAAGGATCCCTTTTTTATTCACGAAAAAAACATTATAATATGTTATAGGAGAAATCAAGATATACATTTTCATTTTTTTTTATTGACACTTTCAGAGCTGTAGGTGTCTGTGACCTTCTGTCCAGAAGACCCCAAAAGGGTTTTTTATAACCTAATTTGTACAGTCACGTGTAGGCATTTTTTGCCTACGCTTTTCTACAAAGCACAAAATTTACATTCAAATTTGCCTGAAATTAGGCCATTACATAAAGTTATTAACAATTCACAAGATTAACTTCTAGAGTAGAATATATAATTTTTTTGTGAAAATCAGTGTAGGGAAGGAAGTGATGCTGGAAGGAAAAATTCATCGGTAACTTTGTAGACATTGCCCTTCCTGCAGTGATAATACTTCTTTAGGTAATCTGTTTTCTGCATTTGCAACTGCATAAATACCTCGATTAGGAAAATCAGACACCCTGCTCATATTGTTCCTTATTGTAGGTACATGTTCTATTGGGTTGTTGTGGTACTTCCCATTTTCTCTCATAAATCCCAAAGAGATTCTGTTAAATCCCAACTGTTTGATCATATCTATAATATGTAATTTGAAATCTAGTACCTCATGTTGTATTTTCGGAACATTAATGTTTGTTTATGAAACTCAGTGATGTATCTTAGGGCTTTTGGATATCCCTTCTTTTTCAATGTGTGAAAAGATCAATTGCGTACTTAACACAGGATTTGAAATGGTTCCCAAATGTTGATTATGATTTTGCCAGGATTTCTTTATAATCTGATTCATACCCTGTCCTTGCTCAGAAACGTTCCTTATGTAGTTGACACATTGATGTCCAGGTGTTGAAGAATTGAATTATGGTTGTAATCCTCTATTTGGATAGATTAGATATGATGGGGGCACTATTTTTTCCCTCTTCTTCCTGCATTGTGTGTGGGCCCAACCAAATGAGAATTGGTCAAGAACGGAATGGACTTTTTGGTTTGTTTAGTTACTTGTCTGAACCAGAAGGCTCTGATACTTTGTTAATGCCATCCTTCATGCCATGAGGGAACAGTTGGATGAGTGACACCCATGTTTCCTCTAGCCTCCCCTTTCCAATTGCTACTAGTCAAATCATAGCCCCTCCTCTAAATTCAATGGAAGGCATTTGTATGGTCACTTTATATTAATTGTTTTTGACTGATTACATTGTGCTTGACACATAGCTTTATGTCTAACATAGGAAAAATGAGAGAGCCTACAAAGTGTTCAGATTCACTAGCCTTATGCTTCCTACCAGAAGTTTATATAGGCATAAAATTTGGCGTAATTACACACATATTTTCATCCGGAGGTACCTTTGATTTGGGATATAAGAAGAATATAAATTTGCATGCTATGTACACATTAATCCATGTCCAAGAGGGTGTTAAAACAGGTTATTGCTATGTCTCACAATGTTTTCTACACAGATTTTCATCAAGAGGTACCTTTCATTTGCCTATAAGCAAAATAGAAATTTACATGCTATGTACACATTAAGCCACATCGAAGAGGGTGTTAAAAGAGGGTACTACTAAGTCCTACAATGTCTTCTATATCATGAAACAATATCTCATGTCATGGGAGATGCAAAACCACGATCCTAAAACACTTTTAACTATCATTTCCCCTTAGTATTCTAAAAAGCATCTTTGGGAGAATTGAAATGCAAGTGGGGTTATTTAGCTTCTCTTTGCAAAAATTGTTGAATGTTCTTATACGATTAGTACTATCCTTTAACCATAAGGATAAAGAAATTCTGAGATAAATAATATGCAAAATATTGTGAAGTATGAGCAGAAAAATTCACTGGTAGAAGATGTTAAGCTTAAGAAAATTCCTTAGCAGAATAACATTTTGTAAATAAATAATAATAATAATAACAACAACTAAAAAATTAAGAGAATGTTGAATAATATATATATATATATATATATATATATATATATATATATATATATAATATATATATAATATATATATATATATATATATATCTATATATATATATATATAACAATAGGACCGAAAATAAACCTTTTCTTTTTAATCTGAGCATGAAGTCAACAAACAAAAAGTACAAAAGTCATTTGCTTCCTAATAGTGTCCAAATAAACAAGGTGGATAAAATATTGGAACCTGGTTGTCGAGCTTAACTTGCAGCCTGTCTATCTCTTCAAATTCGGTTTATTTAGACTAGCAATTTGCCCAGAATTTATCTCTGAGGTAACACGTAGCCCGAGGTAAGCAAACTTGGTTCAAAAGCAGTTTCAGAGTGGTGTAAGCCAGGGAGTCTAAACTGTGCTAGATTAGATGATGGCTATGCTTCAAATGGATTGGCACAATTTCCCATATTATCCATAAACCTCCTCCAAACACAGTGTCTGTATTTAGGAATCAAGAAGAATACCATGATAAATCCTTTTGATTGGAGTGTTATGGCTTTAAACCATTCTGGGTCCTAGTCTCCCAATTAAACTTGATCCATTTGGATATGGTGTCAATGGATCACAAAATTGTTACAGGAGCAAACAAAGAGATCCATTGTCTTGTTAAGTACAAATATTATAAATTATTGCATCACTTTAATGCTAGCGACCACTTTAGTGTTCAAGTCATATTAATGTTGGTAAATGTGGCTGACATCTAACATCAAGAGCACAGGTTAGTGCAAGGTAGTTAAACAACCATAACTTCCTAAGGGTGTCTTATGTGAGAGAGCATGGTTTTTCTATCTTGTATAATTTCTATAATATAATCCATAAAAATAATGTTATATGTTCTGTCCATTATCATAATGACTCTTATTTATGTGTTTGCATTCCAAAGTTAACATCAGAGTATGTTAAATGAGGATCCAAGCATATTTTTGTGCATGTATGTAGCTGAGTTCAGGACAATGAGATTTTTTAATAGGCATCAAGTTAGGTCAGAATGAAGCAATTGGTTAGATCCTAAATGAATAATGAAGAAGAGATGCTAGGACGTTATATGAGTTTGTGCCTGAAAATGATCCCTTTTTTATTCATGAAAAAAACATTATAATATGTTATAGGAGAAATCAAAATATACATTTTCATTTTTTTTATTGACACTTTCGGAATTGTAGGTCTCTGTGACCTTCTGTTCAGAAGACCCCAAAAGGGTTTTTCATAACCTAACTTTTATAGTCATTTGTAGGTATTTTTTGCAAAGATTTTCTAGAAAGCACAAAATTTCCATTCAAATTTACTTGAAATTAGGCCATTACATAATGTTATAAACAATTTACAAGATTAACTTCTAGAGCAGAATATCTGATTTTTTTGTGAAAATCAGTCTAGGGAAGGAACTGATGCTGGAAGGAAAAATTCATCGGTAACGTTGTAGACATTGCCCTTCCTGCAGTGATAATACTTCTTTAGGTAATATGTTTTCTTGTTTATTGAATTCTCTATAGATGCATGAGAAAAAGATTTCAGAAAACTTCACTATGACCTCAGAAACCCTATCCCCATTCATGGTTGTGCTCAACACCATATTTTCTGTCCAATCCATAATGAATTTAGAATCTTCCATTACCTGGAGCCTGGCATTATCTTTTTGAACTGCATGTTGTAGCAATAATCTTAGGTCACAGAATTCTGCTCTACTATTTGTCCATTGGCCTATAACATACTTGAAAGAGATGAACGAGATTCACTGAAATATAAAATGTTTCCAGAACCACATTTAGCAGGAACTGATTGGCAAGCACTATCAAAGAAACCCCAAGTCGTATCTTTCTCTATCTCTGGGGTCTTTAAAATTCTTTGAGCTTTGACATTTTCAGGCTTCATTTGCCCTTGTATATGGTGATAAGGATTATCCTTTCTACCCATAACCCCCTGTACACAAATCATGGCAAAGCCCTATGGGAAACAATTCATTTATCCTTGTACCTGGTGAGTCATCACACCTCATATCCACATGGATATGTTGAATTTAGGGTCTTCTTAGGGAACACTAATTTCCTCACAGAGAGCAAAGTGATAACCTATTGCCTCAAAAACAGGTGCATTTTCTCCCATTAGTTAACCAACAACTTTGATTTAATTAACCCGTTGTGATCTTTGATGATACAAATGTAAATCTAAATAGTTTTCAACCTACGAAAAGATAAATTCATGCCAAAACTCTAGGGGTAAGCCAGGGAGTGTAAACTGCGATAGATGAGATGATGGCTATGCTTCAAAGGGATTCGCACAGTCTACCATATCATCCATAAACCTCCTCCACACACGGTGTCTATATTCAGTCATCAAGAAGAATACCATGATAAATCCTTTTGATTGGAGTGTTATGGCTTTAAACCATTCAGGGTCCCAGTCTCCCAATTAAACTTGATCCATTTGTATATAGTATGAATGGATCGCCAAATTGTTGTAGGAGAAAACAAAGAGATCCATTGTTTTGTTAAGTACAAATATTATACATTATTGCATGACTTTAATTCTAGCGACTGCTTTAGTGTTCAAGTCATATTAATCTTGGTAAGTGTGACTGACATGTAACACCAAAAGCACAGGTTAGTGCAAGGTAGTTAAACAACCATAACTTCCTAAGGGTGTCTTATGTGAGAGAGTATGATTTTTCTGTCTTGTATAATTTCTATAATATCATCCATAAAAATAATGTTATATGTTCTATCGATTATCATATTGACTCTTATTTATGTTTTTTCATTCGAAAGTTAACATCAGAGCATGTTAGATGAGGATCCAAACATAGTTTTGTGCATGTATGCAGCTGAGTTCAAGACAACGAGATTTTTTAATAGGCATGAAGTTAGGTCAGAATGAAGCAATTGTTGAGATCATAAATGAATAATGAAGAAGAGATGTTGGGAGGTTAGATGGGTTTGTGCCTGAAAAGGATCCCTTTTTTATTCACAAAAATAACATTATAATATGTTATAGGAGAAATCAAAATATACATTTTCATTTTTTTTATTCACACTTTCAGAACTGTAGGTCCCTGTGACTTTCTGTCCAGAAGACCCCAAAAGGGTTTTTTATAACCTAATTTTTACAATCATCTCTAGGCATTTTTTGCCTCAGCTTTTCTAGAAAGCAGCAAATTTACATTCAAATTTGCCTGAAATTACGCCATTATATAAAGTTATTAACAATTCACAAGATTAACTTCTAGAGCAGAATATCTAGTTTTTTTTCTTCTGAAAATCAGTGTAGGGAAGGAACTAATGCTGGAAGGAAAAATTCATCGGTAACTTTGTAGACATTTCCCTTCCTGCAGTGATAATACTTATTTAGGTAATCTGTTTTCTTGTTTATTGATAATACTTCTTTAGGTAATATGTTTTTTTGTTTATTGAATTCTCTATAGATGCGTGAGAAAAAGATTTCACAAAACTTCATCTCTGGTAGCAGCATTAATCTCCTTTCTGATTTTTTGTTTAATTTCTATTCCATCCATGGATCATGAAAGAAAATTCTCTGCCATCAATTGTACATTAGCCACAGAGCAGATACAAAGTCTTATAAATTTGTAGCATTTTTTTTGTCACTCAAACATTAATAAAGTGGAAAACAAATACATGCATGTGCATTTGCATTTAGAATGCATGTGGAAATTGATTTAGGATAGTGCATCTTAGTGTGTGCTCTCTCTATGTTGAAGCAATTTCACTTCTCTTTCTTTAGTAGCTAGGATTTTCATTGCAAAAAGAAAATAAACGTCCGTTTATCATCTTAAATTACATATTTAGGAATTGTATATCTACACCAGATGGTCAACCTTAAAGGAAAATTTCTTAAGAAATATCAACTGTAAAATAAATTTCAATAAACATAAAAATGCTTTGGAACCCAACGCACAACATTTAGAAGTCTAGGCTAGAGACGTATTCTAGCATTGTATACCCTGGTAACTATTGCTTTCATCGTAGGTTGGGTGATTCCGCCTCTTTGAGACGACAATTTCCAGTACGGACTTGTGCTCCCATGTACCATCGAGTATATATTTGGGAGACCATAGTAGGCTATATTCTTTATCCTCAGGAAGCTGTGTCTGCCTCCTTATTGATCGCAATGCACTGAACACAACATTTGGGAAGATTGATTGTCGTACCATAAAAATTATTCTGTAGTTTTGCGATTGGTTTGGTAATCCCCCTATCTAGATTTCCAGAGTAGTCACTTTCATTCCTTTTCAAACTGCTTAAAAGAAAAGGTCCATCTGAGCACTTGTCAATTCAGGCTCATTAAAAATTGGCAACTAGAGTCATCTTTAGCTTCTTCTCAACTCTTAAAAATTGAAAAAGCAAGTTCTGTCAAAGAATCATAAAATTTATTTTAATCGGGATAACATAATTATTCCCTCATTGGTCTTAGGTTGACAAAATGGAGGTCCACCAATCAAGGATTTCCCCTTGGGGGAATTATACTCCCTTTTCCTCTAGGGGAGATGTTGGTGCACCTCATATGGCTACATTGTCCCTTCCAGGGCTTACAATTGGCCAGCCAGCATAGATTTTCTCGAACTTTGTCGTTCAAAACATAATGATTCTTGAGCAATCAAATTAGCACCCAGATGATACTAGAGTTACCCCCCAACCTTCTACTTCGTTTTTTTCTCCCTCTCCTTATTCCTCGTCGCTTGGTGAAGCTAGTAAAACTAGAAACCAAGTAATTGAGAAGAAAAAGAAAAGGAAGGAGAAAAAGAAGAGGAAGCCAAATGATGGAAGGGGGAAACCATGCATCATCTGACGAAAATCCACACACTGCACCATCCAAACCTAAATCTCCATGTGTCATTTGCAAATGAAATCACTATCATCGAGATTGTCCTTGCATCCCAGGGATCTTAAGTGACTGGTCTCCCCGCTTGGTGTTCCCTTCTAGCACTACTTTTGGCTATTCCATATTCCTTTACTCTTTTGAGTCACATACTTCATTTTATCCTCTCATCTAGCTTTCACAAGAGTTTTCCATTCTTTGTTTGTGAATATTTCAACTAAACAAATGCCAACTGATCCCAAGGATTAAAAACATCTAATTCCAAGGCCGTACAACATATTAAGTACCAAGTAGGTAAGCTGTTCAGAGCTTTTAGATGTTATAGAATGGTTCCAAAGGTGAAGTTGTTTGGCTTTAAAACACTCTCCTCATTTTACCTAAAACATTTCGGGCCTCATGGCATTACCCAACGCAGACCTTGACAATGGTGCCAAAGCTGAAGTTGTTTGGCTTAGAAACAATCTGCTTATTTGAGCCAAAACATTTAGGGCCTCATGCCATTGCCCATTCTGTGCATGTCTTCAAATTACAACTCCTGGAATTACATAATTCCATGTAACCTCGTCTAACATAGGCATTGCATTAAATAGTTTCAGTGCTTGGTCATTGGACCTATGTTGAGCTTAGCCACCTATCATTGCATTCTATGCAATTGCACAACTTCTCTCCACCATTATGTACAACATTCGTTTTCTCTTGAAACAAAAGTACTCATGCAAAACCCAAAGTCCACAGTACAAATTTTCCCAATACAAAACCCACAACATAGCTCCAACGTAGCTATGGTGTTGCTATTGCCAAATTCCCTAAAAAATGTATACATTATTTGGCATGGGAAACTCAATCATCATGCCCTATCTGATTGTTTCTATCTGATTGTTTCTAACATGTGTGGGTTTCTGAAATTGTTAATTTACAATTTTAACTATGTTTCAAAAAAATGATCATATAAAAGTTGTTGTAATAAATATCTTTCTTCATTATGTTTACAAGCTTAGATACCCGCTCATTTAGAAACAAATTGAACATGCTTCTTGCCCTTTGCCCTTTAATTCATATATTTTCAAGCAATGTCATAGGAATGTAATGAATATTAAACATTTTACATGAAGAAAACAACATTTTTGTGTTTTGCTTTGTACCAGAAAATGACAACAAACCTTACTTAGAATGCAATTTCCTCAATGTTATCTAGATCAACTCATATTCAACCATACCTACAAATTGTTGAACTTGAACGAATACAATCAATGCAAAATTCAACTCCATGATATCGTACTGCAGTTCTAGATGGAACACATAAGAAACACATCATGCTTCCAAAAGATTTCAATGATCTCGTGGCAATAGGCTTGCTACAAAAGGGTTTTGTTATAAATGTTAAAAGTTGGACTACCTCAGCTATTGGCCCATCAACGTAAGTTTGTTATAAATTTCTTATTTCAAATTTAACATTTTTATTTATAACACATCCACTTCTAATAGTTATTCCTATGGCTCTCATTTGTCGTGTAGGTCTATAAAGCTAATAGACTTTGAAATTTCTACTTCATTTGCACCCTTAATTGGCAATCCAAAAACTATGAGTATCCCAATCACATCTGATGAAAACAATCCATCCTCATCGAACCCAAATCCTTTATGAAAAAGACGTTGCCCTCTTCCAACTGCTCCAACTCCATCCGTTCCGCTAGTCCAAATTCCCATTAAATCGTTAAACCCTTACCACTTAAATTGGTGCATAAAAGGATACGTCCAAAGGAAAATAGCTCTTCGATAGTTTCAGAATCAATACGGACCTAGTAAAGTGTTTGGTTTTGACCTATTCGATGCAAAGGGTGGAGAAATACATATTACATGTTTCAAAAAAATCCAAAATGGAAATGTCTACACTGTCTCTAAAGGGAATGTAAAAATGGCTAATAAGCAGTACAACCACTTGAACAATGGCTGGGAAATTTTGTTGAATGCAACATCTACCATAGAACATGTTGCCAACAAAAAAAAACATAATCCAACAGTGCAATTCAATATAAAATCAATTAATGATATCAGAACAACAAACATCAACACCATTGTTGATATTCTTGGTATTGTCACAGACATTTCCAGAGTATGCACTATACGTAGAAAATACGGCTCTGAAGTTAATAAACAAACAATACAACTTTAAGACATGTTAGGGTATAACATAGATGCAATCTTTTGGGGAGATAATTTTAATGTTGTGTCACAGGAAATCTCCTCCCTATGTGCTACAGGAAATAACCCCATCATTGCAATCAAATCTGCACGTGTTGGAGAATTTAATGGAAAAAAATATCGGCACTACAATGAGATCTATTGTTCTTGTAGATCCTGATATTGAAGAGGGCCATACACTAAAGTCATGGTTTAAAAAAGAAGGTTCGACCGCAGCTTCTACATATTTGACAACAAGATCTCCTTTTGGGCATCAACAAAAAAAAAATAACAATTTCTGACATTTACAGTATGGATTCCTTAGAGAAACCAATGTTTTTCCAACTAAAGGGCACAATAACAAAAATTGGGATGGATAGTTTTTACTACATTTCTTGCCCGTCGATCGTTGATGGGAAAAAATACACGAAAAAACTTATTCCACAAAATACAGGGATGTGGTTCTGTCCAAAATGCAATGCTGAAGTAAGTGACTATGATTACAGATATTTATTGAAAATCGACATACAAAATCACGCTGGTGAATTAGCTTCAACTGTTGCTTTCGAAGACGCGGGATCTACAATCCTTGGAAATAATGCCAAAGACTTCTATTCATTATCTTCAGATCCAGAACTGATCAAAGAAACTATCTCTAAAGGTCTATGGATAGATCATATCTTCACACTATCGGTGAAGACAAAAACTTTTAAAGAAGTGCCATGATTGAAATGTGTTATCATAAAAGAAGAAAAGTTGCATTTCACGACAGAATGCAACAACATCCTTTGAGAAATTCAAAACATCTCGATATTGTAGATAAATATTGCAAAATGTATTCCTTGCTTTTTGACAATTCCTATTGACCAATTTTATAAATACAACTTTACAAGTTATATTGTTGCATGCCTTCTTATGAAATTTTCTTATATACCATTGAAATAAGTATTCATCCTCCATTGTATCTAGCATTATGTGAGTAGACAAATTCACATTTTTTTTTTCTTTTATCATATTCTTCCTTTTAAAAAATGACATAACTTGCTACGTTACACATGAAACTATCTACATGTATAAAGAAAAAATACAAATATGTTCTTTCAAACACATTATTCAAATAATATTCACATAACACTATTCAAAACTTGGATTTTTTTTCCCTTCTTTCGCTTTCTCTTGAATTTTTTACCCTTCTTTCTCTTTCATACAATAACATGGTTGTTGTCTCCAAATAACATTCTTGTTTTCCCCTCTCTTGCTTATAGGTACCATAAATTTTGTGAGTGGCTTCTTCTTCTAATAATGGACATGCTCGAAGATACTATGCAACAAATAAAGAACGAATAAATGCACGTCACCGTGAGCTTTATCAAGCAAAAAAAGACATCAGAGAATGTCAGAAACACAAAAAACAGAAGGAAAACCAACATTCCTCGTCTGGAATGACCCACCCCGAAAACAATCCTCCCTTGCAATTATCAAACTCTTTATCTTCTCAGCAAACCTCTCAAACAAATACATCCATGTCTCATTGCCCTAACCCCTCCTTCGCACATGCTTTCAGCAACGTTTATACTAATCAAGCACATCGAGATTTCCGTGCAAAGATTGATAAACTTCCACCTAAATTCCCATGCTCCATTTGTCTTGAATCATATCCTGGAATACATATCCGCAATTCCAACCACATGTATTGTTGCTTCAGATGCGTCTCTGATACAAAGGGTCATCGCTTCTCACTACCAAACAACATGGACCCTGGTCCTCAACCAACTATCCTTACATCTCTTTCACAAATAGAAGAAATTCTCATTGCTAGGGTTAACCCTATACTACAAGTAACACATGCACGTGGTGGAAAATATAAATACAGTGGCCACACAATTTGTTTTCCTCAAGACATTACAAAAATCGCAAACATGTTGCCACGACGTGTTGAAAACTTGGACATCCTAATTGTCATGCGTCATAGTAATGAACATAAGGCTTATGATTTCATTGTAAGTAGACGTCGCGTTCTCGCTGCATTAGAATACAAATTGGCAAATGACCCATACTAGAAGAATGTTTGTATTGATAACAACGCATTGGCATCCTTACCAATAATCCCCACCAATGTCTCCTCCTCCCTTCGCCATTCCAATACTACAGAAACCATTGTCCACCTTTCACTTGAACCACCACATGAGCTCACCGAAGATTCCGCAAACCCATCTGTAAACCAAACATCATCATTCATACCCATAATACCTAATCCAAATACAAAAATCCAAGAAATGCGCCATTATTTACATGCTTACAACCACCAATCTGATACTACAATTGAGTGGCCAACAATTGGTTTATCGCCAGTCAATGAATACAACATAGAAGGTCTACTCTCTATGGCTTTCCCCACCCTTTTTCTGACAGGAGCTGCAATGCCAAATCAACCAAGAATGAAAGCAGTGCAGTTACATGAATATGCACTTCATCTCATACGTTACTACGATAACAGATTTGGACAGCACCCACGGTTTTGTTATTACATATATAATCTCATGATGTGACATCGCAGTCAGGCAACAACATTGTTTTTTGTGAAAATGAACATCACAGATAACTTCCCAATATCTATTCAAGATCTGAACATTTGATTAGAACAATTTCCAGATGAGCAATTGGCAGAGCAAGTCATGCGATTTGGTATCTCTTTACGTGGAACAAGATCATTTTGGCACAAAGCTAAAAATGAACTAACGGACATGATATCCCAACTCGGTTGCCCGATGTTCTTCTTCACATTAAGTGGAGCTGATACAAAATGGTCTGATCTTCATGCAATCATGCCCGGATGTCTTCCTTCTGATATTGCAAAACTACAAAAGTGGAGAAATGATAACATTATCTCTAACCCACATTTAACATCACTATATATGCACCATAGATTCAGAGAATTTCATGAGATTATCTTAGAGAAACACTTGAAGGCAAAAGATTACTGGTAGAGGTATGCATTCTACGACATTTTTTTCCAAAAACTCAAAACAACATTCCTCACCTATTGAAAATTATCTTACAAAAACACATACTTGATAGGTATGAATGGCAACATACGGGATCTGCGCACATCCATGGTTTCCTTTGGATAGAAAATGCACCTGATATGGAAAACCTCAACTGGGAAGACACGGAAGTAGTTGATATTACAAGGCAGTTCTTCGACAAATATATTCCACTTGGAACCCTCCTACTTCTTCGACTTCAAAATAACCAATTGCTTGGACAAATCCTGAAGACCCTTGTCTATTGTCCACACCGCAAATCTTCATAACCAATCCTTTCAGTGACTATGAACAACTCATCAATTGTGTTGAACATCACACAAAATGGATCCTCACTCCAATGTCATTATAAAGCACCATGGGAATTACATCCAAAATTGGCCTTATTCATTGATTCCAATGGCCAAAAAATATACACCCCTTCTCGCAATGATGATCAACTCAATAGCCATAACCCTACAATCCTATCTATTTGGCATGCAAATGTTGACTGCCAACAAGTACTCTCCATACACGCTGTACAAAAATATATCGCCAAATATGTATCCGAAGAAGAAAAAAAATCTGAAAGCTTCCACCACGTGCTATGTACAATTGTCCTCGCTTCACCCATTGCTAACCCAGCAACATCTGCATTTCGAAAATTTCTTTCAGAAACCCTTGTTGATCGTCACATTGGAGCACAAGAAACCTGCCATATGCTGCAAAAATTACCATTAACATTATGTAGTTGAACATTCATTTCTTTAAATGTAAACCAAAAAATTCTTATGCGCCTTCCACAAACGAACACCACCTCCACTACATCCCCACACATCATAGATACATATATCTAGCACCCTTCTACCCTAAGATCCACATCACTAATAGAATTAGCAAGATCTTGGTCATATGATCCTCGTCGCAAAACAAACAAATGGAAACAAAGACATACAAAAGCAATTGTTCGGGTCATACCACGTTACTCCTCCATGCCATCCACAACAGAACCTTGATACGCTGACTTTTGCAGGGTTGAAATTATGCTATACAAAACTTTTCGCCATATCATACAAGATATAGGAGATTCTGTAGCAGAATTCATCACAAATTGGAAAACATTTCATCCATTCGACAAACCTTGGCATCAACACCACACACTATCTGATATTGGATCTATCACAAATGATACCTCAACTATTCATGAAACCAATCCTCCAGACACCATGGAAATAAATGAATGGGAATTACTTTCCCAATTACACCCTACAAATGAGCTTCTCATAAATGACCTTGACATGCTTGGTCTTCGTGGCTTTGATGACGCCGATAACTGGAATCATACCACTATCCCATTGGATCTACAAAATAATGCGATACAATTCATTGAGAATAGCCGCTCCATCAACCGCATTCTTCAAACACATCAACATATCCTGGCGACCCTTACTACATTATCTCTAATGCAAAGAAAAGCTCTAAATATTATTTCTAATCATTTTGCTAAGAAGGACTATTTACTCGCTCTCAGAATGATAATACAAGGCACTGCTAGTACAGGAAAATCCCTCCTTATCAATTGCATCAAAGATATGCTCATAAGCCTTGCAAGCCTAGAACCTTCACCGATCATGCTCCTCACCCCTACAGGGGTTCTTGCCTTCAACATACAAGCATCGACAATCCATTCTGCTCTGCACCTTCCTATAAATGATCTTATGCCCTTAGAAGGTAATGCTCTTGCAAAATTCCAAGAAGAACTCAGGCATATAAGATACATACTAATCGATGAAATGAGCTTCATTGGGCCAAAGCTTCTCAGCCATATTGATGAATGTCTTCGAGAGGCGTTTCCACACCAAAGAAACACTCCGTTCAGTGGTTTTTCCATTATATTGGTTGGTGATCTCGGTCAGCTACCACCCGTCAAAGACATACCTCTATATGCAGGGACGAGCTACAGAAGCACACTGTGGAGCACCTTCAACACTGTCATCACATTAGACACAATATTTCATCAGCAAGGCAACAACATCGCACAGGTTACTTTTAGGAACATTCTCCAGAACATTAGAGATCCAAATCCAACAATTGACGACTACAACGTACTCATGTCGTGCACAAATTCCTTTTTATCAGAAGAAGAAATATGTTCATTCCATGATTCCATGCATCTACTTCCAACAAATGCTCAAACAATGGTCCATAATAAGCAAATGATGAAATCTCTAAACACTCCTATCGCAAGATCCATTTCTGAAGATGAAAACACGTATTCCAACATTTCCTCATAAGACGAGAAACTTGAGCGAATTGTATTACTACGCAATGGCGAAAAAGTTATGTTGACTTCCAACCTTTGGGTTTCAACCAGACTTGTTAATGGTTCCCTCGGAGAAATTGTAACTATCTTTTACAAAGAATCAATTGCACCACCACAAATTCCAACATTTTTTGTCCTAGATTTTCCCAAATACATCGAGCCTCCTTGGGATGAAAGAAACCCCACTCACTTGCCTATTCCAGCAGTAAAAAGAAATGGACATGCATAAATTGCACTGAAGATGGCTTGGGCTTTAACCATACATAAATCTCAAGGTATGACACTTCCAAAAGCAACAATTGACATTGGAAAAACAAAACATCAAGGTCTCACATTCACAGGTATTTTAAGAGTATCTTCTCTACAAGATCTCCACATTAACCCCGCATTCAGTTTCGATCGTTACAGTAAAATGAAGGACAACAAAAACATTGCTCACAGAAAACACGCAGAAGAAATTCTCCGTTCAATGCCACCTCCAGAGAACCCTCTCCAACCCATACTTTAACATCACCAAAAGGTTTCCTCCATTTATTTACCTCATTCTATTTCATAACATACTTTTCATATCTTTCAACAACAACCAACTTTAATCAATATTAATAATTAAGCAAATATTAGAATGTCTTTATATTATCTATACATCTCATTCTAACATTTTCTTTCTTTTGCAACAGGATACATGGACTCAGAAATCGCATACCTAAGCAAATAGCACTAGAATGGCAAGCAAAAAATATGCATCTCCAACTACGCACTAACCTCCAATGGTGTTCAATATGCCATTATTCACCATGCATCTTCCACTAACAATATATAAATCCCCATAGCAAAGGTAACTTCATTTCCATTCATTCCAGATTCATTTTAACACATCTCACCTGCAAAGTATTACTAATAAATTTGTGCAGCTGATTTACATATTGCTAATTCTAACAAAATATACATTTTGCAGGTCCATTACTGCTTGTTCAGGTCTTTGATGCGTACAACATGTTTTCATACAACTTCAAATATGGAATTACAAGCACAATGTTCTTTAGAATATTATATTCCTTCTCGAACCTCTTCTGTTACCATTCACTATTTGTATTTTCCATTTCAAACTTAAAAAAGGATGTTTCAAGATAAAATACCATTTTGATGGTTTATGTCCTCACAACTATTTTTATTTTCCATTTCAAACTTAAAAAAGGATGTTTCAAGATCAAATACCATTTTGATGGTTTATGTCCTCACAACTATTTGTGTTTTCCATTTCAAACTTAAAAAAGGATGTTTCAAGATCAATATCATTTTGATAGTTTATGTCCTCACAACCAATTCATTGTCAATGGGTTTTAACATATTTTGTTAACAAAATCAATTGATTTTAATGAATACAATACATTTTTCAATATATATTCATATTAATTTAATTTCCCATTTGAATAATGATTTCTTAAATAACCCTATCCAAATCAATATGGATACTCGGTTGTTGTTCGCATGGATTCATTCATTTATCTTCACCTTTAACTCCAAAATTTTTACCAACTACAAACAAAGGTCTCTAAACAAGTTCAATGCATATTTATGGCTACTTGCATTCCATTTCAACAGTTTTCGGCATGTCTTCCTCAAATTAAAGCTCGGAAGCATTGACCCTAGCTTTCAAAAAAGCCCACAAAAGCCCATTCACATTTCAATATTCCTCCACACATTATGCCTTACGGTGTTTCCTTTGCAACATTAGGTGCAAATGCTAGTTAAATTCATAATGGTTGTACATGTCAACTTCTTTGTTCGATCTCGCTCTTTCATTGGGATTATTTTGTTTCATGCCATGATAGTTCACTCGTTAAGTAATGTTTTCTAGGTTGATTTCATATTCTAGGTTTTGTTCTTTTATTCGAATTTTGGGTTCTATTATGTTGCCACCATTGGATTTTTTTCCACTCTTTCCAAGCATAAATTTATTGTCTACCAGGCCTCTTACTCAACTCTTTTGAACAATTTAGAGTTGGATAGATTCGCTCATCTGATGGACATGAGCCTGAATCATTCAGTCGTGGTACTACTTTACTATATTTCATTATGTCAATATATATTATATGTTCCATATATTTTTGGATCACAAGATATCTATTTAACTCTAGGAGGATGTGCTCTTCATCTAATCTATTATTCTTGGTTAATTTATTGTTCATTTTGTGTAAGTAATTGTAATGGCTTAACACCTATACTTGGAGTCACTTATATTGCTTGTTCATCTTTTGTAGTTGAATGGTTTTATGTATGATTATGAATGATTATGATTAAATTTTAGTTTCATTAGGTATGGAAGAATGCTGACCTTAATTATCATAATGATGTTGTGTATTCTTGAGCCTATAAATATTTAAAGAATAATTAAAAATTTCATCAAGAAGCTTAATTGTTGCCTTTCTCTTTATAGATTCTATGTCCCTTTTTTTTTACATATTTAACGTGCATTATGCAAGAATTCTAGACTTTGTTCTGCTACAATTTCACAAGAAAATTATTGATTATTTGCGGTAGCATACGTAACTTGCATGCCTTTTTATTTTAAACTGCATTATGTTAACTTTATTTACATTATTATACTCATATATTTCATAATATTTTATCTTAGGATCACTAATAACGCTAAGCATCTCTAAAGAATAATTTACTGTGTGCGCTAATTCTATTCTTCTCCTACAGTTCATTAACTTATTTCTTTGTATGTAAATAAATTCCTTCCAAGTTATAGTATTATAGGAAATATCGTTGGCCTTCTTATAAGAGACAAATTTTTAGATGTTAATAGTATAATCATCAATAATTTTTATTTTCGCTCCATGCTTTCATGTATCCTAGCTGTGTTTTTTGTTACAGAGAAACTACTCCTAATTTTACAACAATGATGACCTGTTGGATAAACATTATTTCAACAATTAACTCAAGATAATAACCAGCTGCTCTATGATACCTGCACCCACTATAAATAAAATAATTAGCTATTTTCCACTCCAAACAACATATCAAATATTTATCATTCACCTAATTTTCTTTTATCCAAAACATAGTCCAAATCGAACGTGCATCTATTTAAAATGTCACCACAATAGATTTAACTATACTTAGTTACACAACTATATATAACATAAAAAATTCACAACCATTCAAAGGCCTCAGCAAATAAAGGTAGCCATAATCACAAATAAACTTGTACTTGAGAGAGATGCTAACCATCCAACCATGAACAGACCATCAGTTCCCCCTCGTCGAGCCAAGATATTTCTCAAGGGAATCAACAACCTCTATTGATCCCTTGAATAGGTATTTAACTCCTTTCTTTTGTCTACCTTTTTATCCAGTTTCATAGGACTTTCCATAAAATCCCACCCCTATCTCCTACAATGCTTTTATGCTTATCTAGGCTTAACATCTTTCTCCAGCTAAGGAACTTAGTGGAATTTTCTCTCCCATTGATCAAGCTTATCTAGAATTTCATCAAGAATTCTTATCATGAAAGAATTATCCAATACCATTTCTAGGTGTCTTATTCCCAAGTACATACATTCTAGTTATCTATTTATTGGTAATTATTCATTTACATAATTTTTCCAATATTCTTCATGGCTTTCCTCCCATTCTTTCTAATGTAACTCAATTTAACCAAAACATGATTACAACGATGGAGGGATATTACACCTCATGTGGAATATGAGGTGGCTGATAAAAATGAATAAACTACAATTGGAAGTTCCTGGGAAGAAATGTGTGAATAAAGAAAAGAAGAGATCATGAAGGATGCAAATATGGAGAAGGCAATCAAAATCCAATGACTAACATATTTGACTATGTTATCTCCATGAGAAATATAAGAAGACCCTAATGAAGTCTATAAAATAAGGAGACCCTTGAAATTTTATATCTTCAAGATATTTGAAATATATATATGGGATGTTAATATTGAAAACAAACAAATGCCATAATGAAGGGCCATAACAAAAGGTAATTTCAATTTGATGTTATTTCTTATTTTTGAATAACGTCTTGATTGGTTAATGTAGGGCTACTAGAAAAAGAATTGTTGATATTCTCTAAAACTAGCACTCATGTTATGGGATAGAAGATCCTAAAAGAAATATGATGTGGAAGATGTAGTTGTATAAAGGAAAGCCAGATGTCGACTAGAAAATCAGTTTCCAATAAGGGAAAGGATGCTATGACTGACTTAAGGAAAGTGATGGATGGTCAATGTCCTACAAGATGATGTCTACATAACATTAAGGATAAAATTAATGAAATCAAATGGAGGAGCTCTACAAGAATGTAAATGTCCCATGATCTATGCCAATCAATAAAATAACGTTGCTGGAAACAAGTCCGTAGTTAAGAGGGAGCACAGAAATAAGTTTTTGACTTGGTAAAAACTTGGAAACAAGTCGTTGGAGGGAGCTTGGAAAAGTCCCTCGATAAGAGGGAGTTTGAGAACATTTCTTTATAGGAATGGGTATATCCTCGCTAGTTATGAGGGAGATATTGATAGATCATTATTACCTTCAATTGAGAAGAAACAATGGAGGATTGGTAAGCATCTGGCATATGATACTCTTTGAGGATGTGGTAAGGCATCCAATATAAGAGTTTTCATAGAGGAATTATATTATTTTATCACTGGGAATCCAAGATAAGAATAGTCTTGGTGGAACATACTCTGAGAGAACCTGGGTGGGGTTTGTTCTGAGAGAGACAATGATGAGGGTGTTTAAAAATCATTGGTCTCACCAAAATTGTGCTCTAATCTTGTGGAGATATATATTTTTTAGTCAAGGCCTTTCTATGGTGATAATGCTAGATGATATGATAATATACATATGGGTTACTAATCTAACTCTTCTTACAATAACTCTTCACATTAAAAATGTCCAAGTACATTGTATGCATTATGAATACCTCCCTAGTTAGGAGGGAGTGTTGAAACATGTAACTAGGTTGGGTCTTCATAATGGAATATGTAATTGTGATTTTATCTATTTAATGAAAAGAGAAAAACAAAAATTTATTATTATTCTTGAGGCATGTGTTTCATGGCCACGGTAAATTTATATTTAGGTCAATAACCAAATGAGTGATTCTAGGTTTGTCATAAAGTTTATCGAGTCATTGTCTTGTATTTAGGACCCATTTGCGAATCTTACATATTGTAAATAAACTTTATTTCAAGCCAAATAGAATCAAACACCCTCCAAGACCTTGTCGTGGCACAAAGATCAAGTGGGCCTACATGAAGGGATAAGTCGAGCTAAAGAGAGCAATTCATATCCCTTATAAGCATATAAATAAGAAGTAACTCAACCTCATTGTGACTGTCTCAAGAAAGTTTGATCCTCTCAAGACAGAAGCTGGAAAAAGGACAAAAAAGAAGGAGAGAAACTAGATCGAACTTTTTTTACCTCTCTCTCTTGTGTTAGGGTTTCTACATTTTATGGGGAGAAGAATTTGTTGGGTAGAACAATTTGCTAGATAGAAGAATTTTTTGGGTAGTTGAAAGTTGTAGAAGAATTTGTTAGGCAGGTTGAAGTTGCATAAGAGCTTGTTTGGCATATCGAAGTTGCAGAAGAATGTGTTGGGAAGGTCAAAGTTCCAGAATAGTTTGTTAGGCAAGTAGAAATTGTAGAAGTTGTCGGAATCAAGGTTTGACTTGGTATTAGAGGGCCTTGGTGAAGGGTAATAGGTCTTGGAATTCATAAATTGGAGTTATATAAGAAGAGAATAATTCTTGTAGGTTTTCCTTTGAGTTGGAGAGGTTTCTCCCTGGATGATCACCTATATCTTATGCCTTATTATCTCTTTGCTTTTATTGTTTGGTATTTTTTTGATGATAAATAACACTAATAATAATCAAGTGTAATAAGAAGCTAACCAATTTAAGTAAAAACACATCATAAGTAGTTATCAGAGTAAGAGAATACCCTAATCTAGTTTCCTTAGATTTCTCAACATGTATTAGATGATGCATGGGGATATAAGTTGAACTCCTATGACATGATGTGGCTTCTCTTATAGAATTGACGTGAGAGAAGGAAGGACAAAGAGTGTCAACATGTTTAGAAAATTCTAATTAGATGTCGAGTAATACTTGGATCATATGAATATGTGATTGGATGAGGCTAAGCTAAAGTATTTTTCTATTTATCAAATAGGAATAAAAATGTTGTGGTGGAGAACCTAAGTGGCGTATTTGGTATATTCTCACATCATGATGAAGATTTATAGATCGGAAGAGATGAGGCTATATTTATATGTGTATCTTAGAATTTTGGATCAACCATGTATTAGTAGGAATCACCTTATGGTTTTGAAGTATAGAGGGATCATTCATGTGCAAATTAGGGAATGCGAAGGTCATATGTTATAAATCAAAGGGAATTCATATTAATATTGGTTGTACCATTTCATTAAAGGATTGTAATGGTGGACATAGATGATTTGAGGAGATATAATGTCATGAATATTATAGAGGTTATCCCCGCAATAGACATCCTTCTAGATTTTTGATATGAAGGGAAGACTGAAATTAGGGATCAAGAAGGAGGCTATGATGATAACCAAAAGTAGAAGAAGGACCAAAGGAAGGACAACTCATTTATGGAGGTTGAAGCTAAGAAGGTAGGATCTATAATGGAGAAGAAGACCATTTCATGTTTGATTTGCTGAAAGGACCATTTGGGAAAGAATCAGCTATTAAAGAAAAAGGTGGCTAATTTGGAGCAAGATGGAGACCTAACTATTAGACTACTATTGGTTTTGAGAATATGTCTATGAAGAAGGATACCAAAAATCATGATTAGAAAAGGTTTCAAATTATTTTTTGTGTATGTTTGTTATGCATACTCAAATTATGGCTATGATTGATATTGGGGCTATAAGCGAGGATGTGGATAGAGAGCTTGGATTAAATTTCAAGCTAGCATAAACATCCTTCAATGTAACCATTTTAGGAGACATAAATGTCATTCTGATGGTAAATTTTCCCATTCATATTCGTGGCCAATATGCTAAGGAAATATTTACAATTATGCATCTAGATAATTATAAATTACATTTGGGAGAAGATTTTTTGAGTTCATAGAGGGAATTACAACTACAAACATGGGATGTTTGCTCATTTTATGACGATAATATCCGATTGTAACAAAGATTTTGAATGAAGGTATAGATTTAACTGTAAGTTTGAATTCCCTTCAGATGTTTAACCATGTATATTAATAGTTTTTTTGTGATTTTAATGAGAATATGGATGATATGGATTCTCTTCTCTTGCAACATACACAAATTATGATGGTATTAACTAACAAGACTGAGAGATTGGAGTAAAGTGTAGATAATTTGGTAGATGATATATTGATGCATGATATTTCTAGTGAGGAAAAAATGATCTAATCTACCATCTACGTGTCTGGCTAGGGAGATATATCTTGGTAAAAATGAGCCAACAAGGATATTGGATTAGCCGCAAGACACCTAGGAGGAAGTTTCCCTTATGACTTAGATTTGGAGTGTCTTAAGATGAAGAACGGAATATCAATTCACATCCAGCATTGTTGTGGTACCTTAAGGAGAAGTATGTCAGTTTACATGTATTAGGTCATATACAGATTAGAGATGGAGGTGGTAGTCACCATGAGTATTGCACCTCACCTTAACATTGAGCCATGAGAGGTTGGCTAACTATTATACTTGAAAGGTGAATCATATATTGGGTACATTTGGGCTACCATATGAGTGGAGAAACTAACTAATGGATTACATGGATGCTCTAGGGTTAGAGGTTATTTCACTTCTCTGAGTGACATTTTTTTTAGATCTTACTACGATGATGAGGATAACTACTTGATTGGCTAGGATCCATGACATCATCCATATCATGGAGGAAACACAAGAGTGACTTAGATAGATGAAGATAGATACATGATCGATCGGAGCTACACTTCATGACCTGAGATATTAGTTTGTTACTTGGGGACACATATATTTACATCTCAGAACTTTTCCCTAAGATGTTATGATGTCATACCCTTAAGATAAGGATTCACATAATGAAGATGGGGAAAGGATGATGAAATCACAATTAGAATAAATCTGGTGATTTTTGTGATTTTTATTACAAATTTCTAGTTTCTCTACATATCAACATGATCAAGGACCTTAGTGCATGATGGTAAATCTCAAGATGAGTTTATTAAGGAGAATCTACATGATTCAAGACACATAACCAACTGAGATGATGTGGTATAGTGATATAGTTTTCCATGTGGACATGGAGATGTGTGAATTCTCAACTAAGAGATTAAAAAAATAACATGTAGGGGTTGATATTGCCACGTATCGATGAATGCAAATAAAATATGAGCATTATGAGGATGCTTTAAGGTTAAAACACCCATTACCAAGTGAAGAGGTTTACACATATTATACAAATCCGGGTCGAGTCATGTGAAAGGAAAAATTATGTGTGAATGGGTTGGATTGAAGATGAAGTGACATATGACTGGGAAGAATACCAAGTGTATTCCCCCGTCCCATATAAATATGCATATGGTTGATATGAGAGGATGCGAGATGCGGAAGTAACAAATTAGGTGAGGGTAAGAGCCATAGGTTAGCGATATAGTAGCAAGACAAGGAGAGTTGTGCCACAACAAGGAGGAGAGAGAACAAGGATATTTTATGTCATCCTTATTATTCCACCTTATCTTTGTTCCAACCATGTGGTTAGAGATGGTATACGGAAGGGCCATTGGAATGACCGAAATTGTAGATTGGTGTGCATGTCCATGATATGGTATACTAGGCAATAATAACACATGGTAAACATTTTTATTATACTATATTTGGTTTCTATTTGGGTGATTCAATTAGAGAACCAAACTAAACCATTATAAACATAAAAATTTTGTGGATTATATATAATTATAATTTGGAGTAATTTTTCAAGCCACTCCCATTAATAGTCATTTTACCACACATATTATGGTGTTGGCATACATTAATGTTTTGAATTTTTATTTTATAAAGAAGTTGTAGTTCCAAATCGTTATGGGTGTTGGGGATGAGACAAAGACACCCTTAGTTTTAGAATTAAGTTTGATATTGTTCTATATAATTTTTCTAAGATGTTTAAAGAAAGTTTTGATTTGTAATTCATGTTATGAGAGAAGTATTACCAAGGTTGCGAGGCCATCAGTGAAAAACATACTGATTTTGAATGACTAGAGATAATGGGGCACCCAACCAGGCAAAGTGTCTAGGGCCATGACAGTCACCCTCATATCAAAAATGTTTTCTTTTATCTAGTATCCCCACCAACCCCATATCATTCCCCTTGAAGGCTCCATATGAGGATCGGGTGCAAGAAATATTCATTAAATAATATGTTCTACCCAATATTACCCACACCCCATCATCTTATTAGGCCTTGAAGGAGATCACTAATGGTTTGTGGTAGGGGTGGAGCGAATATTGGGTAAAATAAAATAAAATAATGTTAATTTTTACACAATATACCCTCCTATATTTTACTCAATATCACCCCCTCTCACACCCTCACTCTCCTATGAAAGGTGTGGGGTGGGAGGAATACTGAATAAAAAAATAAGATTTTATTATGATTTCGCAAAATAAATCACACCACTTTGATATGAGGGTGATGGTAATGGTAGTAATAATATTAGGTAAAACCTAATATTATTAAACGTCCAAGGAGATTGATGTGAGGGAATGAGCAATGATGGCATTGGGGAACAATATATGTTAATTTGTTACATTATAATGTTACATTTTACCAAATAAAATATTTATCATAAAAGAGTGATTAACAACACAATAAAGCTAAAATTCTATAACATCGGGCTCAGAAAAAAATGAAATTATAAGCAATTAGAAATAGACTTTTACCATACTTACATATGCCTAAGAGAGTATTTTCAGGTGAAGTATTACATTATGAAGTTATAACTGTAATTTACTAATGTAATGCATTTCCACTGGAATGAGATGAACATTGCACTTTATTTGAAACACTCCATTTGTGGGATGGATCAATACGAGGGTGAGTTTGGTGGTAGAGGAACAATGGGTTAAACATAATATTATGAGTGGTAGTTGGGGTGAAAGAGAATAATAGATTAAAAAATCATGCTCCATTTGTGGGATGGATCAATACGAGGGTGAGTTTGGTGGTAGAGGAACAATGGGTTAAACATAATATTATGAGTGGCAGCTGGGGTCAAAGAGAATAATAGATTAAAAAATCATAATATAGTACCTTATGTCACGCAATATTCCCCTCAGACCCAACCTCACCCTCACGCTAATATCATTTCCTTGAAGTTTGGATACGAGGATGGTAGTGTGGGGAGTACTAGGTAAAACGTAATATTTTTTATAGGAGGGTGAAGTTTGTGGTTGGGAGATATATTTTGTAAAATATGAAATTCCCCATCTTGCACATAAACCCTCATATAGAGTCTTTGAGGGTGGTGGGGAAAATATTGGGTAAAACATATTTTTTCATTGCCCAACGCGGACGCTCATACTGAGCACTCGAGGGAGGTAAAAATAATATTGAAGTCCCCACTCTTTAACCCTAATATTGAGTATTTAAGGGTGCCCTCTAGGGAATATTTGGAAAAACATAATATTGTAATATCTTTTTCCCAATATTCCCTCTTGACAATATAAGTTATAAGTGAAATACAATTCTACTGAATTAAATATAACTTATTAAAAAATTAATGTATAACTAGAACTAAAAGAATTATAAAAAAATAACTCATCAAATAAATGTGATCCTACATAAATAAATGGTTGCATAAATAAACAAGAGTGGCTGCGGGGCAGCTAGTCCCTGCCTTGTCAATAGTCTTGCAGATTTGAGCTTGATCTATAGTCAAAGAGCAGTTATTTCTAGCAAGCCAGCCAACCATTGTTTCATGTTTCTGATTTCTTGCATGGTTACCTAAAGTGCAGAAGGCTCGGCAAGCCTTTCGGTGAAAACTTCACAGTGCAGCTAAAAGGGATTACTAAGAATAGTTCAGCAGCAAGCCAGGGAAGCCACGCCTAAGAGTTGCAGGCCCTTGGACCCTCGAGGCAGCTGCTCAAGCTTTTTGTTCCCCAGAAAGCCAAAATGACACCATCCACGAACCAGTACTGTGAACACCATCATAATTAATAAAATGGTGGGCATGTTTCTCTAATTATCCTCACTGCCTTATATAATCCTCATTGCCTTATAAACTGATATAAATGGGAGTGGACACCTAATGGGGTAGACCGGACGAAATTAGTGACACCTCACCTTTGCCACGATAATTACATATACAGAACCACCTCAGAGCAGCTAATTGTGTTCAAGCCTGATGCTCCACATAGTTTCAAGATTCCAGGCAGGGTATGAATCCGACAGTTCAGTTCAACGATCTGCTATGCAGTAATCATTGGGTTCAAATACGATGTCTGCGTCAACGCAAGCCTCATTCCAGGTCTATTTTCAACGTGTATGTCATCAAGGAATATTCTGTGATGAAAGACTATCATCTAGAAGCATGACCGGTGAGGAGAAGCATCCAACCAAATTAATTAATTATCAATATCTATGAGTATGCTTCACATTGACTGCGTCATCAATCTAGAAATATTGTCTACAGTCAATACAAAAATCAAATCATGGTGGATTTTTTCTTATAAGTATGGAAAGAGATCCCATGCAAAAATATACAAGTAGATCTATATAAAACTATTTGTGTTTATGTGGGATATACAGAGAAAGTGCGAGTAGATGAGATTGTCCTGGAGTATAGGAGGCGGTGCTGTGTTTCTGGCGTAGACGAGATGACACTGTCCTCGTACATCCTGGTCATTCATTCAGCTTGAGGTGAAGAAGGAATAAATGTATGGCAGGGTAATCTCGTTGCACCTGAAGCCCCCTGTTCCTATATAGCTATTATTTTTTAAAATAATCTTTATATCCTTACTGTTGCTAGTATATTTCCTATGTGTCTGCATTCCATTATTATTTTTTAGAACAATCTTTATATCCTTACAGCTGCTAGTATATTTCCTATTTGTCTGCATTCCATTAGTAAATATTTTGTGTACTTGTAATAACGAAATTGTTAGTTTCGCTGGTTTGATATCGTTACATTTAGTTATTGTTAAAGTAAGTGGTAGTCATGAAATTCAAATTCCGTTTTAGCAGTACTTTACATTCATTAAAATTTGGATCCATATCTAATTGGCGATACTAGTGATTAACAATATACTTGATAGCACACTGATCAATAATAACCTGAATAATAAATAAATAAATAAAGATTAAATTTAATACTAACCCTGTTTACCAAACTGGAGTACCAGAAGACATTGATAATAAAGTAAATATATATCGATATTTAATTTGGATATTAGAAAGGGTGCCCACTGCATACGAAGCCGAGGATGCCATTTATCAAACCAAGGATTGAGTCAAACCCGAAGTAGCGTAAAAACGGACCAATTATACATTACCACCAGCTCAAGCATAATGCATGAGCGAAACATGGCGCAGGACAACCGTGTCGTGGTGTCGAACGCTCCCTCGTCATCGGTTCCGCCTGCAGGTCGGCCTAAGTCATCGTCTTCTTCGCCGTCCATCTGGTTGGCGATATTGATGTACAGATCGTTGTGCTGAACAGTGTATGTGAGGTTAGCCTGCGAGAAATTGCCCGAACACTTGCAGTGAATTGGAATTCCAGTGCTATTTATCGGTGCTTGTCCAAGGTAATTCATAGCATGATGATCCGTCGGACGATGGAGAGGGAGGAGGGTTGCGCTTTCTTCACGTAAAGAGGTGTGATAGAAGGGTAAGAATTTCTCTCTCCTTCAAGTTATTCTCCTGAATCAAATTTTCAGTAGTTTTTTTTATTGTGATCCTCTGTGTTTCGTTTCTTATTAATTGTAAAATTAGCACACCATTTTGCTGAACTTTAAAGTTTAAACCAACGCTGCCTTTTAGTCTACATTTCTGAGTCACATATGCTGCCATGGATGTTCAGTTGTTTAAAATTCTCAGCGGAACTTCATATACGTCATTATCACAATGATATTGATTCTCAGCGCAATGATTCTTAGCTAATTATGTTGCGGGAGGCAAAGGCTTCTCCGGAGCAAGATCTGTTCTCCTTCCTGCTCTCTCATGTTGACGAGCTACCGCAACAATAACAGGGCTACTCAAATTTTTAGCAGAAAATTCTGACTGCTACGACCGAGTCTTGAAAGGTATTAATTTCTCTGGTTCCTCTGTGTGGAGCAACTTTAAATTTATAAGGTTATAAGGATTAGATTTGTAAGGTGGAATATTTTTTTAATGCAATGATCTATGGAACAGAATGTAGAGTAGAATATAACATGATGATGAAACAAAAAAAATGCCTAGGAATTTGATGTTGAAGCAATAAATTGCCAAATACGTAGCAGTAGCAAGCAATAAATTACCGAATACGTACCAGTAGTAATTGTTTCAAATGACCTGCTGTCAGAGATTTTAGCTGGCTCTATATCGCTAGAAGCAATACCAAAAACTTTCAAATCTGGCTCTATACCACTCAAACCAACCCTTAAAAATATTCTTGAATTGAATCTCAAGAAGCTTACTGAAATTAAACAATTCAATTTGCTATTCTTCATCAAATTCAAATATATTCCCAGAATTTGTAATCAAACTAAATTTGACTCATCAATTACTTCTTTAAAAAAAAAACGTACTTCGTTGGATTAATCTATCTTCTTTAATAAAACCAATATGTCAATAAATGCTTGGCTGGATTAATCCAACTTATAAAGATATGTATCTATTTATAACCCACCTGAGTTTTGGTTGCTGGGAATAGAAAATTTGGATTTTCTATAAGAGCTTGTTTAGTCACCGGGTTTATCGCAAGTAATGTCTGCAACAAAATTTTAGAGAAAAGACTGCATTATACAATGATTTCAATGCAAGTCATATATGTCAGCATGTTAGCAATTAACAGACATATTTATTTTGATTGAGGGTATATTTAAGAAAAAAATTGACTTTATCTATATCGATTAGATTTTGAAATGTTATAGAAATCCAAAATAAAGCCAATTAAATTAACAAATAGCGAAGAAAAATATATAAAAAGAACCTTACTGGATTGTTAGCTGCGATTCCGCCGTCTATGAGATTGAATTCCCGTAGAATTTTTGGTCTCAAAGTAGTGAGCAGGAAGATATGTTGGTACTGTTGACGTTCCAACGCACACATACTCATTTTGTTTGGCCTGAAACAGATATAAGGTAATATATTGATGCAACTGAGATTGGAAATTTTACTCATTTTAAAGAATGCTTCGCAGATTGATATTATCATAAAATCTTACCGCAAAAGTTGAGAATACTACAGGTTCCTCTACTTTGATGTCAAATGTGGGAATAACCACGTTTTTGAATCGCATAAACAGTGTGAGGAATGGAGTTTGCAGGCCACAGAAGCAGGGGGTTCTTTGTAGGCCACAGAACTTTGCTGCTGCTTCATCTTACGGCTCGTGATTGACCTGCCTCATGATTCCAGCTTGATCTTACAGAATAGACTCTCCACGTTTGGCTACGAATAACAAACATAGATCATTTTAAGGTAGGCAAGTCAAGTCGGTTGTTCTCATGCAAATTACGGTTTTGACACGGCACTGCAGGGATTGTTTGACACGGCAGGGCAATTTTGACACGGTAGGGCACCCATGGTTTAACATAAGTTTTGTTAGTTTTGTTAACATTAAATGTTAGGAGATTAATGCTAATGCAAACATAGCATTAGTTCAAGAAGCTGTGAAATTGTTCTAATCATGGCTACTTCTGCCAATTTTACCCTAACTTTTCAGCATGTATACCTCGTTTTGAGGCCAAATAAGATGAAGATGTGTTTGATTGGTCAAAAGCATAAGAAACTATAAAATATTGTATTGGTTTCTGTATCCTGTTTTGAAACTTTGTTTTAAGTTAAAATAACATTGTTGATTATCATGCCAAACTAATGCTATCTCATCGAATCGATTACTATAGTCCCTGCAGCCCGGAAGGGGCAGGGACTAAAAACACTCAATTACTTAGCAAAAAAATTGAAAAATCACTTAAACTACAAAACAATCTATGCTATTGGGCTAGACCATGTCTCCATAGAAGAGAGTAATGATATTAGTCAACCTACCTAGCCATACAACATACAAGATAATTAAACTTGAAACTAATATGCATCCTAAAGAATAATTATTACAATATATACTTAATGTCTCTCTCTTTGTGAGCATCCGCTTTTACGCATCATCTTTCTCTAGAAAGTGAATCACAAGTGTATAAATGTGGACTCACTTGAGGACCAATCAGGTGGCTATAACAATATTACAACTCCATAAAATATAAAAATTAATTTCTAATATTCATGCTAATTCCTGCATTTTTATTGTCAAATTCATAATAAGTTATATAGGCTATAATAATTTGCCCAAAATATTCTAAAGAAATATTAATGGTGTTAGGATCCCTATTTGCATGACATATATATAATAGATCTTTAACTTTGTAATAAAAATGAATATGCGTGTGTGAACATGTGGCAATAGAGGAAATATTAAGTTTAATATAATATAATGTTTTCCCAATATTCCTCTCTTGATGACACAAAGGATATATATGAGGGTTGTGGAGGTAGGAATATTAGGTGAAACATAATACTATAGTATTATATTGTATGGAATATTCCGCACATGGAACATCATATTGATCCTTCATAGTCATTGATATAGCCTTATTATCAAATTAAGTTTCCAAAGAGATTAATATAAAGGTGGAGAAATAATAAATAAAATATAATACTTTAGTAATATGTTTTAGCCAATGTTCTCCCGACTCACCATTATATAATGTTATGTTCACCTAATTATACAAGAACACCAACCCTCACATTAAATATTTCAAGTGAATGATGCCAATAATTTTTCTAAGCCATCATAATTATCAATATTATATGTTTATATGTTTTACAATATTTATTATATATTTAAAATAGATTTGAATTCATTAACGAAAAAATATTATTAGATATTATCAATTATGAATTTTAAATTAATAAAAAATTTAAAATATAATAATATTACACATTTATTTCCATCTTCCATCTTTCCCATAAAATTTCAATCTAAAATTTAATAAAATTTAAAATCATGAAAATCAATTAATTTATATACAAAATAAAATATTTCCTTTTTTAATAAGCGTATATATTTCAATCTCTGGTGGATGTTGATCGCAAGAATTCAATTTTTTTTTATCAAGCGTCGAGATCGATTATTTTTGGAACATTATTCATCTAATATCTTAATCCATTGCTGCAATGAGAGGGAGTGCAAGGAGTCATGGAAACGTCACAGTGGAGGTGAGATTTCCCCTGCCCAAAGTAACACTTTACAAAATGTGCTATGTTTTCTTACATTGTCTTCTTTAGCCTGTTACATCATGGAAGTTATGATTCCTACCATGTCTTCATTGAGAGATCAAACAATGGGGGGGGAGGGGGGCAGTTGTAAAACGAGAGCACGCTACATAATCATTATAAATCTCTTCCCTTTCCAACCTGCTAAGGATGCAAAATTAATCTTCCTGTGTGCCTCTTTAAAGCCTAAGTAATTCATGGATTTAAGGATACAAATTGCTTAGTTTTTAATCGAGATATTAGCAGAAACAAAAGAACACCCTAACAAAGTAATTGAATTCGCAACGTTCACATGTGGAAGAGTGGTTTCAAAAGAAAAGAGCCTGGTCAAAATTCATTTCAAGGACCTTACAAAAAAATAAAAAAAAATATTGTACTACGGATGTGATTTTGTGGTCATTAATCTAATTTCTCTGTTTTTGCGGCCATTAACATAAGCGTTTTTCTTTTGCAGTACAAAGTTGAGGCAGAAAGAAGTGGATTGTGAGGTTTTGAAGTTGTCATTCCACAATAAAACATAGGGGAATAAAATCTTGCATAAAGAGTTGGAAGAGCTTAGGGCTCTGAATGCAATTCGTCAATGCATTCGGCATGGCTCTGCCGACAACCAAACTTGACATGTGTCCCTCCTCTTAAAGGGTTTCTACTATGGAAAACAACCATAACCTTTCATTTTGCAAGTCCCATATTTTTCAGTTTTCCCATATGTTTGTAGCTTGCTAACACCACATATTCTATGGAGCTCAAAACTCTCGTTATGTATTATAACAATACTTTGAATGGTTCTTTGGTAAAATATACACAAATAGTAGTTATGTGGTGTGTGTGAGAGTGTGATTTTTCTTGTTTTTTACAATAAATATTATCATATATTGTCTAGTAATTTAATTGATCTTAAATTAATTACATGAATTATCAACTAAGCCTAGTAAACTGACGAGGTGCAAGTGCATTGAATGTGTTACAAGTCTTTTCTTATTCACACAAATTCTAAATTAAGTTCAGTGATCGAAATATAAATTGTAAATTAAATTAAGTTATTGAAATTCAAAATGAGAAAATTAGTTATTCCTAGAAAAAATATTATCTCTACAATGATGATCAGATTCTCTTCTTTGAAACAAAACTACTTCTACTTATAAGATTCTGCACTTTACTTTAAAATAGAAATCTCACACTTGTATGCATGCAAATCAATCTCATACTTTACATAAATGAAAATCAATCCATACTTTTCTTAAATGAAATTCACACTTTGTTGCAAAAATAAAAACTACTCTCACTTAAGAAATCTCATGTTTAAATAAAATCACACATCTACTTGAATAAAAATCACACTTGCATGAAAAAAGAAATGAAACAAAATCCTTCTTAAAACACATTCACGTGTACTTGAATTAAATATCATACATGCTTGAATTTAACAACTAATTCATCCATTAAATCGATTATATAAGATAAAGCTATTTGTGAAACAAGATCACTACTCCTAAGATTTATCCGTGTGCATCCAAAACCTGAAAGATAAGAATGATTAGCACAAAAAGTTTAACTAAAATTTGAAAGAAAATTAAAAACACAAATACTCAATTGAATAAACAAAAATCTATGAGAATATAAGGCTAATAGCTAACTATTAAAACAAAATAAGAATCCTTACTATCTCAAGGGGGACCTCCATGAGAAACAGGGAGTCACTAAGTTATTCATCAAGCACTTTAACGACAGATTGAGAGAATGAAGCTAATATTTTTAAAAATAGAGTAGAAAATAACAAATCTTAAGACTCACTGTTGTGTTCAATATCACTATTTTCATTTCTACCAAGAGGCATATTTATATAGCTAGTAACAATTAATTGTTCAGAGCTATACGCCTAATCCCTGTGAATAGAAAGAAAATTTAACTTGAACAGATAATATTGCATAATTCACACATTATTTTATATTATCAAAGAAAATTGTGACGCACAGATCTCATTCTTGCTCACTAGTGGCCAATTACGTAGGTTGAGTTTGCCTTTAGCCACATTGCTAGGACCTGTTTCCATGTATCTGGTTCATGAGAATAGGAGGAAATAATTGAGTGTATCAATTTCCATCTATCCATGTATTTCCCTTCCCAGCTAGCACCTTGGAACATGTCAAACCAGGATTTGGTTGGAAAATCATGTATTAGATGAAAAATCATCATAATTCAGTGGTTGAAGTAAACATTAAACTAAGTAATAAATAATGTTATCAATTTATGAAATACAAGACAATTTTATACTTGCCATGTGATACTTCTTGTGATTTGATGCCCAATGTGTGATTACGAAGGTAAAAAAGAAATAGATAGAGCGAAAAAGGGTGTCAAAAAGAAGGAGTTGTGAGGCTGAACATTCCTCCACAAGGATGTCATTTCATGTCCTCATGCAAAAATTTCAAAACTCATGAAACCTTCCTGTTACTTAACACTTTCAGATACTAGAGCTAACACATCCAAATTTGTCTTATTTTCCTTCTTATTACTCACTTCCATCCTTGATTTCTTCATCAGAATCTTATACTTCATACTTATCACTTTTCTCTCAAGGGATTTGTTCTTTTATTTTAGCTTCTTATTCTTACCATAACATAGAGAAATACGTAAGAGAATATTGTCATTCTGACCTCTATATCTCATTATGCACTTTCAATGTTTCATGTTCCTATATTAAGTGCCTATTTAGTGTCTCCAATCCAAAAAATTCTTGTTTGAGAGCATTTATAATTGGAGGTTCTTGTGGACTATCAAAATGAATATCTTTTTCTTGACATGAAGAGGTTGTACTAGAATTTTCTCTAGATTTGTTTTCCAAATATTCTATGTAGTCATATATCTCCTATTGGACTAGGTCAATTTTAGGTGTTCTTCTTACTGTATTAGCAATTGGTGATGAAACTGGTGATATAACTGGTCACAAAATTATTGACGAAATAATTGGTGATGGGGTATTTATCCCTTCTTATTCCTCCATATTGAAAAAATCTATGGATTTTTGAGATGTTTCCTTCATTGTTTTGTTACGCCTTGAACTCCTCCTCATAGTGGATGAGGTTTTAGTGAGAGGAATTTGGTTTTGAAATTTTCTTGGTTTTGTCTTTTCTTACTCTATTTCATATGTTTTTGTACCTGATATGTTTTCTTCCTAATCACTAGTTTTTCTTCTTCTAACATTCTTCTTTTTAAGATTTTATAATACGTCAACAAGGGGAGTTTCAACTTCTGAAGGCTTCTCTTGTTGTAGAGGTAGGTCATATTTAGGGTTTAGAGATAACTTCCTTCTACTTCTCTTTATTTTGTTGTTGGGTTCCTCTTGTTCTACCTCTTTAATGTTCTTTCTAACTAAGAAACTCTTGAAGCGGCTACAATCACCCTCCAAAATTTTGGCCCACACCTGATTTCAAACCTCCCTTGAGAGTTTCACTTGATGACTGGACACAATCAGGCTCACTCTGTGAGATCATGTGAGTCTTCGCATTCACCTTGCTTGTTTATTTCACCATGTATTGCATTTTGATGTCAAAGTCATTCTTGCGACCATGTTTTGGTCATGCTCAAAGTCTTCACTTTGTGTGTACTTGTTGTGTTCGCTATGAAAAAATCTGTGGCACTCACACACAGAGTCACATTCAATATCACACAAGTGTCATCACGGTTAACCAATGATTAATATAAAGTGTCACGCTTGTTGCCTACATCGTTGGTTACTCATGTTATACATTTCCGGATGGTTTGAGTCATCTAGTTGTTGAGTCATGCAAGTGTGTTTTTGCAAGCTCACATATGCATCTTTCAATCCTTCACACACTTAGTCATTTTGCTATAGTTCTAATGACTAGACTCCCCTTCGACAGCTAGACCATCACCCTGCCATTGACTCAATCGATTGTCACCCAAAACAGTGTAAGAGTTCCAAGCAATTCATTTCAAGCTACACTGCCCCATAAGAAAATCAATCAATTTCCATGTTAGTCAACCAAAAAGTTTGACCAAGCAGCCACCCTGGGACTGACTCCCTTAAAAAATTTCACAGAGGCTGCAAGCATTCCCCGCTCTACTTACTCAATAAATTGTGTAGATAGACCAGATAGACACCCAACGCCCATCCCTGTCTCTGTCAGAAAATTGTGTAATTTCTCAAGCTATCCCTCCCAATAGTTGACCGACTACTCATTCAAAAAATTACATACTTTTCATGAGCAGGCCCTCTACTACCTAGTAACATGCTTGGATCAGAAATTCCATAGAGATGATCAGCGAGCTGACCTCCTCGCATCAGTGCATTTTCTCTTGACAACAACTCCTAGCATCAAACTGCCAGTTCCCTCCAGGAATTGCGTAGTTTCTACTACGAAGCTATCAGCAGCTAACTGCCAGTTCCCCTAAGGAATTGCATAGTTTTAGTTGCCAAGATCCCTATCCAATCCTAAAAAAGTTTGCCCAATTTTTGTCTAGCTAGCATCCTTGCAGCCCAACCTGTTCCACCAAAAAATTGTGTAGTTTTTGCTGCCAACCCTTACTGACTACTTGTTCTGAAAACTGTGCAAATTTTGCCTGCCCAACCTTCCTCGAGCCTGTAATGTTCCCCTCAAAAACTGTGTAGTTTTGTCCTCCAACTGAACCATACCTCGCAAAGAGTCACTTTCAATCCAGATTTCCCATATTCATCACCTAGTGACTCTTGCACTATTTTCATTAGTATTGCATGGAGCTTCCATCTCGCCTCACAACCTTGTTGCCTCTCATGGTCACCTACATCCGAAATGATCATTTATCATGGTAGACTAGGAGGTTTTTGGATTTGATGTCATATCGTCAGGAGTGACTGCAGGAATAGGTAGACAAACAAACATGGCATGACGAAGAACAAGATGAATGAATGGAAGCACATGCAAAAGGATAGGTTTACGAATGGACAAACACGTGATGCATGCTAAGAGATGTGCTCGTGAATAGACGATCATGCAAAGAGGTGTTTGCGAACAAAAATATGAGAAAACATGCAAGATGTGCTCATAGATGGAAGAACAGATGAACATGCACCTTTTGCGAATAGATGAACCTGTCAAACATTCCAACATACAAGAAAGGAGAAACATCAAGCGAACCAATGACCATCGAACACCCTACACACTTTGCCATGTGGAGGTGAAGCTATGACATACCATGAGGACATCCATCACTGAGCAGCACTGCAGCTTGACATGCACACCAACAACAGCACGAATGTACCAACACTGTTATGTCAAGTCATGTCATGAATCACATTGTCCACATCTCTACTGTGGGCCATATTGTCTATCAATCTAGTGTAATGTGGAAGTCCTAGAGAGCCACTTTTTGTACAAAGATTCACGTAGAGTCGAAAGGTCATGGAAGTTAAACTGTTATGAGGGTAGTCGAACAACCAAAAGGGTTAATTTCACCCTTGGCTATAAATACCCCCCCATTTGTACATGCAAAGGACTTTTTCAACCTCTTTTCCTCCCACATAGCCAAGAGATTCTGTAATATTTTCTTTGAGGAGTAAGTAGTGGCTCCAATCCCTTACTCACAGGGTTAGTGATGTATGGTGTAACAATGTGTCTTGGAACTTTCGCTTAATTCAGAAGCTTTTCAATAGGCCAACATACTTTCACAAATGTATTGTAACTATTGTAAGATTAATCTTAAACACTTGTGATGCATGTTTCTTTAACCTATGTTTTGAACTTGAACTATTTCACTTGTTGTAATACATAATCTCTTAATGACAATGTTTTGTATATGTTGTTAACTTGTCTCGTTCGTGGTCGCTACCTTCCCGAATATCAGAGAAACCTTTCACATTAAACTTGTTGTAACAACCATTGAACTCAGGCAGACTAATATGTTGAATGCTATACGTGTTATCATCCCTTATGTGTTATGGATTCCACATCCATGTGGATTGTTGTACCAAAATTCGTGCATGTCTTGCTGTGTTGTGTGTTCCTAATAGACTTGGGACTCAACCCCACCCTCTCCCTCTTTCGTGAAAGAACCATTGAGAGAAGAGACACTTACAATCACTAGGAATGCGAATCTCACTTCTCAATGACAAAGCATACCACTCTCTTGTGCTGACAAGCAAGATTTGAGGAAAATATTTAAGATAATGACAACCAGGCCATCATACCAGATGGGACTCCCACACCAAATGATGTGAGGTCTAGTTGGGACTTCATACCAGGGTGATCCCCTAAAGCTTGGTGAGTCTAGCACTGTCAAATGTTTTTTCACTAGAAGTAGGCAACCAGTTGTATATGGATGAACATCCTCTCGCACTCAGTCATCAATGTTCGGGTCAAGGTATTAACTCCCACTCCCTCTCATATATACACGAATTTGTAGTTGGTTAATCCACATCTCCCAAGATTTAACATGAGATTCTGTATCATGAACTTAACTCCATCTGTCCCATCACTCGCTAGTTCGCAAAAGCAGTTGCACTGATCCTAATCATACAACATCGTCCATGCATGTCAAGAAATCCAAAATCCATTCCTACAAGAGTTTTTGTGTCAACAGTGGAAGAAGCAGTCCTTGCTAGATTTGAAGCCCTAAAAGAAGCTATTGAACACTGAGAGGAACTTATAGTATTATGGCATGTTAAATAAGAAACTCTTGTGATCTTGAGGTCGGACTCCAGTATAGGAGGCGAAGGGGTAGGCAATGGAGGAAGTAGAAGCAAAAATGAAGCAACAGACTTAGAGCCTAAACCATCATATTCTGAAAGAGAGGAGGAGGACAAAGAAAAATTAGATATTGATGAAGCAAATTTGGAATCAATGAACCAGGGTCCATTGCCTCTCCCAATTGTTTTGCACAAGACACTGAAGCAAGAGGAGAGTATGAACATCAAGTTTAACCCTGACAACACGTGATGGCAGAAGACCACTAGGACAAATTCTACCTGTAGCTGCAGACCCTTGAGGTAAGGTATGATGACATAGTATGTAGATTGGAGTAGCATGATCTGGATTATCCACATTATCATGTTGATTCTGTTGACATTTCAAACCCCAAAGGGGGTCCATCATAAAGACTAATTTTTAGAATATGATTGATAGTTCTTTGAGAGAAGAATCATGTGACCAAAGTATAAATAAACCTAAATCTTCATAAACTTTATAAAGAAGTCGACTCTCATATATACATATGAATTAATTAATTAATTTTATAAAGAAGCTGACCCTCATATATATGAATATTATAATAATTTTAGTTTAATAGTTAATTTTATTTACTTTAATTAATTTAATATGTAAGATTAATAATCCTTTTAATTCTCTTGATTATAGGTTAGTTTTATTGTCCTTTCTATTAATTTTCTTATTTTTATTGTTGTTTTCATTCTATTTAACCTAAGAATCTAAAAATATCTTTTAATTAATTCATAAATTATTTTAATTAATCAACTAATTAATTAAATTCTATTTATTTTATTTATTATTTTTATTTTTATGTAGATTGTTTCCATGTACCTTAGATGGTCACGCAATCGCATGGTATCACAACCTTCCATCGAACTCTATATATAACTAGGGTGCATTCAAACGCATGTTCCTTCAAAATTTTGATGATGACAAGACCCCAAACATGCTACTCAAAGAATTGGGAAGCCTAAAGATGAAGGGAAAATAAAAAGTAAAAGACTTCAATCATAGGTTGACATGCACTTTGAACAAGTTTGCAGTGAACACTAAACCTCATGACTCCATCACTGTTGATTACTACACTTCCACACTATAGACCAACATTGTGCACTTCGTTAAACGAGCTACGAAACCAACACACTTGGAAAGTTGTGAAGAGGCTATCGTTGTTAAAAAGACCTCTACGCAATTGGGGTTATTATGGATGATGAACCAGAAAAGTACTCCAAATATGCGAGTAAGAAGTTCCAAGCCATGGCAGGCCATGGTAGAGACAAGGAAGTAACTGATATAGAAACCCTCGCTCGCCTCATCAAGAACTTGACTACGGATTTATCCAAGCTCAAAAAATGAAAAAAGGACACATTTGCAAGTAGCCATCTGCCAAGGAAGAGGCAAGAAAGTAGCTCATCAGGAAGCAACCGGTTCACTCAAAAAACTGCGCAGAAATAAGTGTTCCAAGTCAAAAAGTGCATAGATCCCAAGTTATGCTCATTCCATGAAGAACACCACCCCAAGAACTCTAGTTTTGACTACAAGCGGGTTAGAAACTCTGCTTATGGTCATACCCTCGATGTGGAAAACAGTATGCAGGAGAAGCCAGAAGATAATGATGATGACAAAGAGGATGCACTTGATGAACCATCAAGTTCTGAGCATGTCGTGAATGCATGTCAATGCTCGCAAGCAATAAAGAAGATGAACACTGAGAAGTAACCCCTAAATCAAAGTGACTGTTACAATATTAGGAGTAAAGGGGATCCCCTTACACTTGGGGAAGCACAAGAAAAAATGAGACTGCTGATGAGGAAAGTCAATCCACCAAACACCCCAAAGAAGAAGACACAAAACAAGTCTAGAAAGATAGCGACAGACAAGAATACATCCATGAAGAGAAAGCTACAGAACACCCCGCTGGACAGCATGAAAATCTGCTCTAATGTAGACACCATGGTGAGTCTACCACCTCTGGAATACAACATTGTTGATGACAAGAAGAAAAATTGGGCGAACATCAGTTTGTTCGAGTTATCTAAGATCGAAATTCAGTGAGACATCCTGTTGCATGCATTGGGACACACAATAATGGACAACGCAACCTCTACTAGCAGGGGAGCAAGCACACCTCCCAGATCACTTTCTACTATGTTCAACATGCTCCAGGTGGAAGAAGAAAACTTAGGTTTCCCTCCATTCTTGCTATCCTTTGAAATGTTTAACTATAATATTCACAACTGCTTGGTTGATTCTAGCATGACCACCAACGTCATGCCACTCTCCATTGCAAAGAAGATCAATGCAGAATGGAGTGACACGTCTTCACGAATCATCCAACCCGATCGAACATTGTTACCAGCATTGGTGAACTATGAGATGTGATGATTCGACTATCCCATGATAGTCGAGTCCACTAATGCATGAACATAGTTGTTGTGGTCATACTGGAGGCATACAGTCTCCTACTTACCAGAGACTGGTCCAGCAAGGTCGATGGATATTTTTCTACTTAATGGTCCCACATGTGGCTTTCGTACAAGAGAAAATGCAACTAAATCCAACTATTGTCCGAGAGGTATATGAAGCACAATGTTACCCCCTTAAAGGTGGGAATTAATCATTGGCCTTCATAGAACTCATGTTTGAAAATGCCTCTTAGAAACAACATTGGGGTGTTATCCTGCATAGCCAGCTCCAACCCCACTAGACATGCAGTTACGACTCCTTCCTTGCCCAACTGATGGTAATGAAGCATGTACAGTGAATTGTACCAATAGTAGCAGTTGCAGTAGCAACAATACCAGTAGAATTACTGTCATGCCAAACAGTCTATGTACATACAAGCCGCAGGCCATGGATTTTGATGAATCAAAGACACATGATGGCTCAAGGACCAGGTGTATCTCAGTCGCCGAAAATCACATAAAATTCATGATTTCAAGGTGCTTCAAATTTGATTACACAAACAATTTTGTTGAGTACAAAGCACTCATGTTGAGCTTACAAAGGACCATCAACCTCAAAGTGTTCCCACTCAAAGTGATACTACACCTCATGAACAATGTTTATGCTTTTAAGGACATAACAACTGATGAAGGTAAGCATGAGAAACCCCTAAAATCTGGAGATGAGGGCAGGAAAGGAAACCCCACCCCCAAGGGTGTGGTTTCCCTCAACAATCTCTACAATTTACAAAACTTTTGTCACGGGCCAGCAAATAGTAGAACCCACAAGCCCACCTCTATGAATGAATAGAGCAATCTACAAATCAATCATGATCCAAATATAGTCTGTCATAGTACAAACTACATACCACAACAACGGCAAGTCTTTAACCACTTGATCAAACAGTATAGAGATGTCTCCACATGGGCAAATGATGACTTGAGTACACAATACATGCGAGTAATCCAACACGGGATTCCAGGTAAAGGAGAAGCCAAGTCATTCCAGCAAAGGCTAGGTAAAACACATATGTCATTTGAACTCCTTATACGGAAAAATTTGACTAAGATTTTGGATGATTGGATTACTTACAAGGTTCGTCATCGTACTTGGGTTTCTAATTTAAGTTACACATGTAAGAAATCCAAGGAAATCCACTTATGCATTGATTTCAGGAACTTTACCGACTCTTGGAGTAAAAAAAACTACCTTGTTCCATCATCTAAGCCTATGTTTCATGCAATATCTGAAGTAGTGGTGTTGTCTTCACTTAAAGGTATTTTGGAATATCACCAAATTCTGGTAGCAGAACCCTATAGACTTATATTGTTCCATGAGAAACTTTGCGCACATGCATGCCATCTTCAATAACTTGATAGGACAGTTGACAATATTCCTGTCAATGGCCAAGATCTCAACCATTACTTCCAATAGGTCGAGCCATGCCACGTGCCATGTACATCGTCTCATTGTTGCTTGTTGTTTTCATCTTCTTTTCTTTTCTTACTATATTTTTTTAACTTTGTTTGTTTTCCTTGCAATTTTTGTTTACGTTTGTTTTTTCTTCTTGATATATTACTAATTTTGTTTCCAGAAATAAGTGTTTCCAACTACTACATTTTGGCTTTTGACTAGAGTATGTGGCTAAAATTTGAAGAGACTTGTGACATTGCAGCACTTGGACAATCTTGTGTTTGTCTTTTGTGTGCTTGGTTATGACCTAAGTACACAGTACACACGAGTAATACAACATGGGATTCCAAGTAAAGGAGGAGCCAAGCCATTGCATCAAAGGTCGGGTAAAGCACATATGTCATTTGAACTCCTTATACAGAAAAAATTGACTAAGATTTTGGATGATTGGATTACTGACAAAGTTCGTCATTATACTTGGGTTTCTAATTAAAGTTACACATGTAAAAAATCTAGGGAAATCCACTTATGCATTGATTTTAGGAACTTGACCTGCTCTTGGAATAAAAACAACTACCCCGTGTCATCGTCTAAGGCTATGTTGCACGCAATATCTAAAGCAGTGGTGTCATCTTCGCTTAAAGGTCTTTTAGAATACCACCAAGTTACGGTAGCGAAACCTGATAGACTTATACTAGTCCATGAGAAACTTGGCACACACGCACCATCTACAATCACTTGATGGGAGGGTTGACAACCCTCCTATCAATGGCCAAGATCTCAAGTGTTACTCAATAGGCTGAGCCACACCGTGTTCCATGTACATAGTCTGCTTGTTGCTTGTTGTTTTCATCTTGTTTTCTTTTACTAGTATATTTTTTTCACTTTGTTTGTTCTGCTTACTATATTTTTTTATGTTTGTTTTGTTTTCTTATTATATTACTATTTTTGTTCCCAGAAATAAGTGCTTCCAACTACTACGTTCTCGCTTTTGAATAGAGTATGTGGCTGTAATTTGAAGAGACTTGTGACATTCCAACACTTGGACAATCTTGTGCCTGTCTTCTCTGTGCTTGGTTATAACCTTCAGCCGATGAAATCTTGGCAAAAAATACAAGCCATCTTCAAGGGAAGTCTTGGTTCAACCATGAACCTGTGTCCACACTAGGAAGCCCCATGCTTGAACTCAACCTTCTGCTCTATGTGTTCAAGCTCATGCAAATAATAGAAATTGAGAAGGGGAAAAATGTGAACGAGAAACCTATGTTAGAGGTCTTACATGATTCTTTGAAGGAAAAACCTCTTCTACTCTCAATAAGTCAGGATTTCTCTTCCACCCCAAAAGAAAATAAGTGCTTATGGATAGTCCTCTTGAAACAGAACAAAGGCGAAAGAAGAGAAAGGCTTACTGCGTAGAGAGTGAAGCGTGAAACTTTGCCAGGATACTGACTGGGGTGTTGTCCATACGTGTGCTCCTGTGTGACTTCACCAGGGTGTTGTTCATACATGCTAGCAATAGAGAAAAACTAGAGATGGAAACTTATACTCTAAAAATCTTCAACTCACAAGCTAAACTACCCTTCCTGGATTCAAAACATTGTGATCAAGATGAACTTTTGATTGTGCTCGACTGAGTTGGCAAAAGGTGAACCATCTATGTCCATTAGGTAAGTGGGGAAGTTGAAGTAATTTGCACAATAGTTCAATACTCCCTGAAATACCAAGGTCGTATGCTAGCAATGAGATAAAATAGAGAGGTTGGAATTCTACTAGTGTGTCACCAAGTGTTGTAGTGGCTATAACCACCCTCTAAAATTTTGGCCTGCACCCAATTTCAGACCCTACGTTGAGAGTTTCACTTGATGACTGCATAGACTCAGGTTCACTCTGTGATCTCGCGTGAGTCTTTGCATTCACCTTTCTTATTCATTTCACCAAGTCTTGCATGTTGATGTCAATGTCGTGCTTACGACCATGTTTTGGTCATGCTCAAAGTATTTTATTTGTGTCTACTTTTTGTGTTCGCTATGAAAACATATGTCGCACTCACACACGGAGTCACATTCATTGTCATGCAACCATCATGATGGTCAACCAATGATCAATCACAAGTATCGCACTTGTTGCCTACACCATCAAGCTGCCATGTTTTACATATGTGTCTGGATGGTTTGAGTCATCTTGTTGTCGACTCATTCAATTGTGTGTTTAAAAGATCACATACACATCTTTCAATTGTTCACACATTTAGTCATTTTTTTGAATTTCTAACGACCAGACTCCCCTCGGACATCCAGACCATCACCTCGCCATTGACTCGATTGACTGTCACCCAGAACAGTGCACTATCACCAATAAAGTAATTTCAGGTTATGTTGTCTATAGGAAAATCCATTAGTTTCCATGTTGGTCAACTAGAGAGTTTGACTCGGCAGCCACCTCGAGACTGACTCCCCTAAAAAATTGTGTAAAGGCTGCAAGAATTGCCCACTCTATTGACTGAGAAAATTGTGTAGACATGGCAGATAGACACCCAATGCTCATCCCTATCTCTCTTAGAAAATTCCACAACTTTTACAGCCAGCCCTCCTGACAGTCGACTAGATGCTAATCCAAAAAATTGTGCAGTTTTCACGAGCATCCCCTCTATAGCACAACATTTCTATTAGCTTCTAAATTGTGTAGTGATGATCAATAGGCTGGCCTCCCAACAACACTGCAGTTTCTCTCACTGATAGCTCCCAGCAACAGACTGCGAGTTTCCTCCAGGAATTGTGCTGTTTCTACTACCAAGCTCCCAACAGTCAACTACGAGTTCCCCCCATGAATTGTGCAGTTTCTGTTGCCAGTGACCCAGCAGCTAGCTACCACTTCCCTCCAGGAATTGCACAGTTTTGGCTACCAAGCTTCTGACCCAGTCCTCCAGAAAATTGCACAATTTTTGTCTCATTAGATTCCCTGTATCCCAACCTGTTCCTCCAAAAAATTGTGCAGGTTTTTTTGCCAAGCACTATTGCCTCCTTGTTCTGGAAGCTGCATAGATTTTAACTACCGAGCCTTCCTGTAGCTCGGACTGTTCCCCTAAAAAACTGCACAGTTTTTTTCTAATTGAGCCAAACCTTGGAAATAGTCACTGTGGATGCAGATTACCCATCTTCATCACCTAATGACTCTTGCACAATTTTCATCATTAATGCCCAAAGCCTCCATCCTGCCTCGCAACCTTCTTGACTCTCCAAGTCACCTTCATTCGAAATGATCATGTATTATCGTAGACTAGGGGTTTTTTCGATTTGATGTCCTCTCGTCATGAGCGACTGCAAGAACAGGAAAATAAACAAACATGGCACGACGAAGAATGTGATGAATGAACAAGAGCATATGTAAAAGGATAGGTTCAACAATGGATGAACAAATGATGCATGCAAAGAGATGTGCTTGTGAATGAACGATCATGATAAGAGGTGTTCATGGAGAGACGGATGAGCAAACATGCAAGATGTGCTCATAGACGGACGAACAAAATAACATGCACCTTTCATGACCAGATGAACCTATCAAGCCTTCCAACATACAAGAAATGAGCAACATGGAAGAGAAAAATCAAGCAAGTGAATGACCATCAAAGACTCCACACACTTTTCCATGCAAAGGTGAAGCTATGACACACCATGAGGACATTCATCACCCAAAAACACTACAACTTGACATGCACACCAACAACACAAATGTACCAGCACTATCATTTTGAGTTAGTTCATGAGTCACATCATCCACATGTATACTATGGGCCATCTTCTCTATCAACGTAATGTAATCTGTAATTCCAAGAGACCCACTTGTTGTACACAGAGTCATGTAAAGTTGAAAAGTCGTGGAAGTGAAACAGTCATGATGGTAGTCAAACAGCCACAAGAGTTGGTTACACCCTTGGCTATAAATACCCCCTCATTTGTACATGAATAGGACTTTTTTCAGCTCATCTCCTCGCACATAGCCAAGAGAGTCTGTAATCTTTTCCTTGAGGAGTAAGTACTGGCTCCAACTCCCAGCTCATGCGGTTAGTGATGTATGGTGTAATAATGTGTCTTGGAACTTTCGCTTAATTCATAAGCATGTCAACATGCCAACACATTTTCACACGTATTGTAACTCATGTAGGACTAATCTTAAACATTTGTAACGCATGTTACTTATGCTTCAAACTAAAACTATTTCACTTGTTGTAATACATAATATATTAATGAAAATGTATTGTATATTCTGTTAACGTTGTCTTGCTCGTGGTGGCTACCTTCCTAGACATTAAACAGAGCTTTCGCATAAAACTTGTTGTAACAACCATTTCCCTCGTGCAAACTAATTCGCCGAGTTCTATAGGTGTCATCTTAACTGTGTGTTGTGACTATAACATCCATGTGGACTATTCCACTGGAAGTTGTACAGGTCATGTTGTGTTGTGTGTTCCTAGCAGAGTTGAGACTTCTCCCAAACGATTTGGAACTCACTCCCACCCTCTCCCTCTATAGTTAATGAAACATGGAAACAAGAGAAAACTATAATCACCAGGCATGTGAAAGTCACTTCTCGAAGACAAAGCAAACCACTCTCCTGTGATGACAAGCAAGAGTTGATGCAAATCTTTAATATAGTGGCATTCAGGCCATCATAGCAGATGGGAATCCCACACCAAATGGTGTGAGGTCTAGTTGGAACTTCATACCAGGGTGATCCCCTAAATGTTTGTGTGTCCAACACTATCAACATAATCTTTCCCAGTCATATCCTATATTTTTGAGGTGGGCTTCAGTCAACAATTTTATCAAACCATGATAATACATAATGTTCTCAATAGACTATATTTTTCTCTTAGTATTACCATTCATTTTCTTCAGACTATTGAGTAAGAAATAGGGAAAATTAACTTCATTACCCTGAAGGAAATGCATCATCAAATGTATATGATAGAAAAAAATATTACTAAATCTACCCTCACAAGTAATAAATTTTTGAATGACCAACAATAAGTTTCTCCATTTTCTTCTAAGATTTGTACTTGGGATTCACTTTTTAAAGACTGAAGTGTCCATACCTTGGTTTTTGATAAATGTCCTACATTCATTTCCTTCAATTCCTCTTCTTTTCAACCATCTTTCCTCAACCATAAGTAGCCCACTTACTTATACCATGAAATTTTTTGTCATTGTTATTTTCACATCTCCAATTTTAGCCTCAACTCCATCAAATGATCGAGAAATATGCTTTGTTACTACTTTGTCATAGTTGTTAAATGTTTCTACAAATTCCAAACATTTTACTTTCTAAAACATTTGTCTGGCTTGTGGATAACCCTCCATGAATTTCTTCCCATCCATCTCTGTCCTCACAATAACCCCCATGTTGGTGAATTCTCAACCTGCAACTACTTATTTTGACAAGGTTATGGAGTGAAAACGACTTTGGAAAACTCAGTATGAATGAGAGTGAAATCATGAATGGAAATGGGTGAAAAGGCTTTCGGGAAAAACAGAGTATGAATGAGGGCAGAATTATTAGGGTTTGTGGGGTGGAGTATCTGTGCAATGATGAATGATGAATAGGATTATAACCAACTTTATTGATAGAACATAGTATTTATAGTTAATTATGAAGTTGGAATAGTAATGATTATTTCAAATGGTGGTGAAAGGTCTATTTTATTTTGTAATCTAATGTTTCTTACCTTTATTATTTAATATTAATCTAGGTACATCTGGATTTATAATTCTAATTATTTTATTGAACTTTGTAGATTGTCCTTGAATGCCTTCAATTTCATTCTTAATCATTTTCTTATGCCAAGATCTTCAATTTTCCATGTTGGTCCCTATGAGTATCAAATATAGAATTTTGTTAAAACTGCAGATTCTCAAGATTTTCATAGTTGCTTATTTTGAAATGAAATATAGGATTACAATGAAAATGGGATTAGAACAAGGTTCAAAAATAAAATATAGCATGCCAATTGTACTTGTTTTTCATCATAATTTTTTTGTATAAAC
>APFE030382042.1:0-17651 GCA_000404065.3 Pinus taeda | reverse complement strand
CAGGCATCCCCTGCTCCTTCGCAGATCTGACGAGAAGAAAGCGCCGGTCATGAGCGCTCCTCAGGGGGGGGCGTCACAGCCCTCCCCTTCCATCCTCAAATCAAATGAGGAAGTTATCTTTGGATCCTTTGATCCGGACCTGCTCAGCCAAGGGCAGAAGAATCCAGAAGACAAGAGCATTCCGCAGAGCGATCAAGATCCAAATAATGATCAACCACAGGTCACCTCTTCGACCTGCCGCCCAATAGCCAAGGAAAGGCCGAGAATAGAGTTACCTGGAGATGTCATTGACAGTCGCATCGAGTTCATGCAGGATCATGCAGTCATAGGGAAGTTCATTGGGTTCTGGCCAACGGAGCGCGCCCTAAGGGGCTGGATCGCAGCCAAATGGAAGCCGAAAGGGGATGTCACCCTCCAGCTAGGGGCAAAGGGCTTCTTCACAGCTATATTTTACTGCTTGGAAGATAAGCATCGAATACTAGAGGAAGGACCGTATTTTTTCAACTCGGCGGGGCTTTACCTCAGGAACTGGAAACCCCGATTCAACCCGGACAATGAAGACCTGGCTTGGGCTCCTGTCTGGATCAGGCTCTTCTCGCTCCCGGAAGAATATTGGGCAGAGCAATGCCTAATGAAGATCGGCAATGGAATAGGCAGATACATCAGGACTGCAGAGGAAACTAAAAACCGTAAGTTTATTTCTTATGCCCGAATCTGTGTTTTCATTAGGCTCAATGAAGCCCTTCCTGACTATGTCACATTAACCCATAGAGACGAGGAATGGATCCAGCCTCTTGACTACGAGCATGTTCCCTTTAGATGCCGCAGATGCCATGTGATAGGTCACTTATTTAGAGATTGTCCCCTTAATGCTAAACCCAGTGCTCCTGAGACCTCTGAAACCTCCCCCCAAGATGGCTTCACCAAAGTCTCGAACATGAAACGCATGCACAAGAAGTCTCAAAATGGGCCAAAGCCCCAGCCTCCCAAATCCCACAATCATGCTTCCAAGAACAGCTTTGAGTCTTTAAGCAATATCCCTGGGGATTCAGCCCACCTCATGAAGTTTGACCCCCCTGGCCCATCTTTCTGGAGCCTCTCCCACCCTTAGCTCAACCCCCCCCCCCCCCACCCCCCCCCCCTTTTTCTTCCGCCCCCTCCCCCCCCTCTCCTCCTCACCCAGCCCCTCCATCTCCCCTCCCGAGCTAGCTCCCCTTCCTTCACCACTAATCCTCCCATCTACATTCCCTCCATCCTAAGCAGGCACCAAGAAATTCCGAAGGAATTTCTCATCAATATGGAGATTGATGGTAAAATGAATTCTGCGCCTATCTCTGAAACTCCCCTGGAAATCACCAATCAGTCGCAAATCATGGAAGTTGAGCCAGAGAGTATTGATCTGAATGGTCTGGATATAATAGAGCTTGAGTTAAAATGCCAAAAGAAAGCCTTTGAAAAGATCTCCGAAGACGATATAGAAAAGCTAGAAGGGGTCATTTCCAGAGCATTCTATCAACAACATCTTGGAATCCAACCAGGAGGTACTTGGGTAGACAATCTGAGACCGAAGGACTCTAAGAAAAGAGGAAGGAAGACGGATCTCCAGAGAACCATAGCAATTGGGAAAATACTAGTTGATTCAGGCAGGTATGCAAAGTTAACAAAGTATTACAAGCCTACCCAAAATAGTTAAAAGATGAAGCTCGTATCATGGAATATACGAGGGCTCAACAGCCCAGGAAAAACCAGAATGTTAAAGAACATGATCAAATTGGAAAAACCTCAGATTTGTTTTCTCCAAGAAACCAAGTGCACCAGCGATCGATTAGATAGCTCTCTCTCAAAAATCTGGCCAGGATGCAAATCAACGGCAGTGGATGCAACAGGGGCCTCAGGAGGTTTGGCCATAGCCTGGAACCCCCAAACCATCTCTCTCACTAACTTTCATGCAACTCATCACCTCATACAAGCGAATTTTCACCTTTTGGGTTCCAACATCCATGGGAATATATCCAATGTCTACTTCCCGCAAGACGCAGGTAACAAGAAGTTGCTCCTAGACAGCATAGAAATGCTCAACAGGCACAGGCAATATCCGCTCTGGATCATCGCAGGGGACTTCAACATGATAACCAGAACGGAGGAAAAAAGTGGAGGCAAATCCCGATTGGAGCCTGAGGCTCATCACTTCAAAGACTTCATTATAAGTGCTTCCCTCATAGACATGCCCTTCAGCAATGGCACTTACACCTGGAGTAATCGCAGAGGAGGATCCTCAGAGATAGCCTCAAAGCTGGATCGCTTCTTGATCTCGGACAACGCGGTCCACCTAGGAGGAGATCTCTCTGCAGAAATCCTAGCTTACTTAGGATCTGATCACTGGCCGATCGCTCTCAGTTGGCAGAGACCAGGGGACAAAACCAGAAAACCCTTCAGGTTTGAAGCTTTCTGGTTAACTCATCCAGCATTCAAGGACTTCATCAAAAATACATGGGCCTCCTTTATTCCCCCGCAAGGCTCCAGAATGTTCCAGCTCCAACAAAAACTGCGCTTTCTAAAAGAGAACATAAAGAGCTGGAACAGAAACACCTTCGGCAATATATTTGATGCTCAGAAGGAGCTCCACAAAGAGCTGAAGACCATCCACCAGGAAGTAATTAACTCCGGTCACACAGATTCCACCTTAGACAGAGAAAGGAACATAAACAAGCAGATTGATGAAAGAAGGAAGCAAGAAGAAATCTACTGGCGACAAAAGTCTAGAATAAATTGGCTTAAGGAAGGGGAACGCAACACCAAGTTCTTCCATAGAACTACTGTCCAAAGGAGGATGCACAACCAAATCCCCTTCATCATCAACCAGGATCAGGAAAGGGTTGAAGAGCATGAGCAAATAGAAGAGGTTCTCCTTACGCACTTCCAGCAGGTCCACAGGGAACAAGAGGAGAATAGGCACAGAGCTATTAGCAAAATAACTGCCAATATACCAAAGCTAGTAACAGCGCAGCACAACGAAATTCTCATGCGCCCAATCAATGCTCAGGAGGTGGATGAAGCTATGGGACAGCTCAAGGATGGCAAAGCCCCTGGCCCCGACGGGTTCACAACCACGTTCTTCCATGCGTTCTGGGATTTGGTCAAAGAGGAGGTCTGGCAGGTTGTCGAGGAATCCAGAGCGAAGAGATGGTTGCTCCCAGCTCTTAATTCCACCTTCATCACCCTTATCCCCAAAGAAGAGCATTCCCTCACTCCTGAAAAATTCAGACCCATTGCACTCTGCAATGTCCTCTACAAAGTAATCTCCAAAGTCATTGCCAACCGCCTAAAACCTCTCCTGCCAATGATCATCTCCCCGGAGCAATTAGGATACGTTGAAGGGAGGCAGATAATGGACGGCATTATTCTCTCGCATGAAATCATCCACTCTCTCAAAAGCTCCAAGCAAGCTGGAATGCTTCTCAAGCTGGACCTCTCCAAGGCTTTCGACAAGCTCAGCTGGTCATACATTGAAAATATGCTGAGAGCCTTTGGCTTCTGTCACTCGTGGATCCGTTGGATGATGAGCCTCATTACTTCTACCCATCTTTCCCTCCTGGTTAATGGTCTTCCCTCCCGCCCCTTCAAGCCCTCGAGAGGAATACGGCAAGGGGACCCCCTCTCCCCCTTCCTCTTTATCATTATGGCTGAGGGTCTAGGTAGACACCTCAAGCAAGCTCTCCTCTCTAACCAGTTAAAAGGGATCTCCATTCATAACACCCCTGCATCCTCCCACCAGCAATTTGTTGACGACACCATGCTCTATGGATACCCCTCTGCTCAGGAAGCTTCCCGCCTAAAATCCCTGCTTAAAGACTTCGCAGATGCCTCAGGCCTGCAAGTGAATAAAGCCAAATCCCAAATTTTCTTCTTCCACACCCCCCCGTCAGTCAAGCTTGCCATCACTCGCATTCTAGGCTTCCAAGCAGCCTCTCTCCCCTCCACCTACCTAGGAGCCCCCCTTACGGCCTCTGCCATTAAACAACCTGCCTGGAGGGTTCTCTTGGAAAAATTTGAATCCAAACTCAACCTCTGGACCTATCGAACCCTCAATATGGCCAGCAGGGTAGTGCTAATCAAATCTATCTTGCAAGCCATGCCCCTCTACCTGTTCTCCATCCTAGCTGCTCCAAAATGGGTCCTGAAAAGATTAAAATCCCTTCAGAGAGACTTTCTATGGGGCAGTTCAGCCTCCCATCGCAAATGGGCTCTTGTCAAATGGGAAGCGATAAGCAAACCCAAAAATATAGGAGGCATTGGTCTGAGGGATCCTGAGAGCAGTAATGTCATCATGAATGCCAAGATTTGGTGGCAATGGCTTACCAATCCAAGCAAGGTGTGGGCCACCATCTGGACAGCCAAATACACCAACAACATCCCCCAGCAGGATCTCATCAGATATGAACCTATGGGCAATGGCTCTCTCATCTGGAATGCAGCCAAGCAACACCACCAGTTCATCATGAAGCACAGCTTCTGGGAAATTCGAGATGGAAGGAGTGCGCGATTTTGGACGGATGCGTGGAATCAACATCCCAAACTCTCCAACCTTCTTCCGCCAAGGTTAATATCGGACAGACAGATTCAGCAGCACGCAACGGTTCACCAATTCTGGATGCAGGATTTGGCAAGTGGGTTCAGACAATGGCTCCCGAGCAATCAAATCACCACAAACGCCACCAGGCAGGAGAAACTCACTCTGGAAGAAGAATTAAGGAAAAGAAGCATAAGAACTGAAAATAGTGAAGATATTCTCAGATGGGGATATCGCCCAAAAGGCACTTACACCACTACGGAAGCATATTCTCTCTCAACTCAATCCGACTTCAGACCAGATCCGCTATGGGACCGAATCTGGAGCTTCAAGGCCTGGCCGAAAATCTCTCACCTCCTATGGATGGTTGGGCAGAAAAAGATCCTCACCTGGGATAAATTAAGGCGGCGCAATTTTCATGGGCCCTCAATTTGCCACAACTGCTTCAACAGTGAAGAAAATCTTCAACACCTTTTGGATAACTGCCCTCTAGCCAGCAAGCTATGGGATCAAATCAGCTTCAGATGCCAGATGAATGGCAAAAAGCCTGGAGACATCATAGACACTATCAGACAATGGCCAAAAAGCCCCTATGATAGTGAGCTTCTTAATGGCCTGTGGAACATCATCCCAGGAATTGTAATTTGGAATATCTGGAAGGAAAGGAATAGGAGGATCTTCAAAAACCATAGTTCGACCACAGAAGAGATCTGGACTAGAACGCACGGCAACCTCAAAGAGACAATGCACCTGAAATCATGGACTAAACAAGACTTGCCCACTAAGGACAGAGAGCAAAACATTCTAAACAACTGGATGTTGGACCTGCCTCAAGAAATCGCTTCCCAAAGGGTTAAGAAAAGCATCAATGAAGAGAATAGAAAATGGATAGCCCCTCCGGCTAACTCATTCAAATTAAATTTTGATGGGGCCTCTAAAGGCAATCCAGGGAAAGCAGGCTACGGTGGAATCATTAGGGATCATTCTGGCAACACTATCAGGATCTATTTTGGGAATATAGGCTGGGACTCCAATAACTCAGCTGAGCTGGAGGGCCTCTGGCAAGGGATTCTTGAAGCCAAACGTCAGAACCTGCACCCTCTGATTATTGAAGGAGATTCCCAAATCATTCTAGGCATGGTCTCCCGCATTCATCAAGGCTCTCAAACCAGAAAAGTTGCGGACAGTTGGAGACTGGAGGCTAGACTACACAACATTGCTCAAGAGCTGCATCATCACAGGGCCATCACCTTCCACCATTCGAGACGTGAAGGGAACAAAGTAGCTGATCTCCTAGCCAACATAGGAGTAGAAAGTCACTTCCCATTCCTTGCTGGAACCTTGGACATCCTACCCAGCTCCCAGCTTACTCAGGAATGTAAGACTCTTCTTCAAGCTGACATTGATCCCCCGGATGCGGGTGCCACGGAGCCGAGGATGGGAGCGCCACCTGGCCCCCACGTGACGGCACATGCCATCCCCCATGCAGTATAACTGCTCTTGTTCGACCGCCGTCCATCCGCATTCAAGGCAGGGTGGTAGATCAGGGCAGTTATTGCTGCCATGGATGACAGTCAGGAGAGGGCCGAGGGTTGGTTCTGGAATGGCGAGGGGTATTTATCCCCGGTCGAGGACGGCTCCAGGCAGTTGTTTGGCGATCAGCATTGTTGGTTGGGGGTCTGGTCTCCTGGTGTTCGATGGAGGGGGCACGCCTGGTGCTGGCTGGGTAGTCCGCCACCTCTGCTCACCTTCCACCGGGTTTTACCCTCAGTATACAGAGGTCCAACTTCAGAACGACGATGGGAGGCTTGGGAAGAAGGAGGGTGGCAGAACGAGGTCCAATTCCCTGGTCAAGCAGCGGACAAGCTCGCCATGGCTCGGCTCCGCCATAGACAGCCGTGCCGAAGAGGCAGAGGCTCAAACAGATCAAGCGGTCGTGGGCAGGCTAGCAGGGAGCATCACCACTGCTGCTGCCACTTCTGCTACCGTGGCGCTGGGGTGGCTCCTCTCCTGGCCGAGCAAGTTGTGGAGGTTGGCGGAGCAAGCCCGGAAGGTCCTGCTCTTCCTGCTTTCGGGTCGGTGGTCTTTAATCTGGGGAGGCTGGGCGCTGCCCAAGGAATGAGCGCGCACATTTCGGTGCTCTTCACCAGCACCCCTGATGCTGAGGGTGAAGGTCCTCCTTTTGCAGGGGAAGCTCCTCCCGCCGACGCTCCTGGTCCTGAACTGCCACTGCCTCCTCCTGGTCCTGAATTACCTCTGCCTCCTCCTGCAATTGAACCCTCCTCCTCAGCACCAGCCATCAGGGGAAGCCCCTCCTCATCCCAAGCTGCAAGAGCACGCGACGCGGCCAAATGGGCTGTAATGTGGGAGGGGATTCCGGAAGGACTTGGGTGGTGCGAGATTGTGGAAGAAAAGCCGTCGGCAGACGAGCAACCAGCGCAAGCGCACCCTTGATCTGGCACTCATCCCCCCTCTCAGGTCCTCCTCTTGCTTCTCCGCAAATTATCTGGTTTGGATATCTATTCGCTCTGGTTTAGAGCCTTTTTGTATCTCTGTCTTTTTTGTAAGGGCGATAAAGTCTGTCTGGGAGTCTGTATGGGAGTCTGTTTGGGAGACTGTTAGCGCGTTTGTTTGTGCGTCTGTCTGGGAGTCTGTAAGGGAGTCTGTAGGGGAGACTGTTAGCGAGTTTGTCTGCCCCTGCGCGGGTGAGTCGAATTTTGAGTTTGAAGCCTGTATGGTAGCGGTCCTGAGTACTCCTCATCGAACCTACAGGTAGTCTTATAGTTTCAAGGTTTTCAGGTTCCCCTGCGTGGGAGTTTTTTGTGCAATTCTGCCTGTATCATGGCATATCAAGCTGCCATGGAATCCATGTCACCTCACGCTAAAATGCTTGTAATTTTCAGTTATGTACATATAATAGAAACTTAGTCTTTTTACCGAGAAAAAAAAAAGAATAATCCAATTTTTCGACCGAATTTTTTTATAAAAAAATAATAGTTTAATACATATATACTTTGTTTGAATATCTAAGAAATTTTATCTATGAAGAAAATATTTAATATAGATAATAAAGAAATCATATTTATTATTATATATAGTGAAATTACAATAGGTTACAAAGAAAACTTGCGCAATAACGATATGATTGTTGGGATTTTCAATATATGCTATTTAATTATGATAAATGTATAATTTTAAATTATTTTGGTATAACTTTCGATTATAAATTGAAGGATTAATTAGAGAAGAAAATATTTGAGAAACTATTAAAAATTTATTTTTTATTTTCTTTCTAAATGATTGTGTCGCTTTTGGACCATGGTTTCCGGCAAAAAGAAAAAAGAAAACTGTGTTTTCCTACCTCCATTATCTAAGGATACAAATAATTATCTTACAACTAATGATATATACAAGATTTTGACGTCGATTGGGAAAGAACTTGTTTATGTGGACTTAGATGTTGTATTGTCTGTGGGAAAGGATTAACGGCCCAATCACGTCAAAATTAATTAAATTTAATTACTAATTAACTCACCAAATAAAATCACTCGGGGTGTCATAGATGTATACCTTGCGATTAGGCATACCGTCAAAGTTAATACTTATATGCCCTAATTACATTTTCATAAGATCATATATCTTTTTTTTTTAGATTTTTGTACCAGTTGATCATATATTTTTTTTAGTTTAGATTTTTGTATTAGTTGCAGACTTGTAATTCACGGTTTGTGCATCAAATTTGAGATTACTTTCTATTAGGTTTTATAAAACACCCAATACAAAATCAGTGTTTTACAATATATCAAATAATTATTTTAAAAAAACCATAAATATTATTATTTTTAAATATTGAAAGATATTTCAAAGTTTATTAGTGATATAACTAAATTTTGATACATTTATTGATTAAGTTTAAAAGAAATTAATTTATATAAATTAATAAGGAATCTGATTTTTTATATAGTGGTATGTGTAACAGTATATATAGTTGTTGAGTTTGAACATATTCTTATAAGGGTTACTAGTGATAATTATTTTGGGGGAAATAAATAGTAAAAATATTTTTTGGATAAATCGTAAATACAGAGTAAAGATGATGTAGATAAACAAAAATAGTTTTATAGGGATATTGATTTAATTGGTTAGAAAGTGATTTAGACTCCTTGCTAAATGATTTATAATAGTGATGATTTTTCTCATGAATATTCCTTTAATCTCTTAGCATCAAAGATGATTAATAATAAAGGAGAAGGGATAATGGTGAGAGAATGCATATGGTATCATTTCAATTTAGAAAGTGATTTAGACTCCTTGCTAAATGATTTATAATAGTGATGATTTTTCTCATGAATATTCCTTTAATCTCTTAGCATCAAAGATGATTAATAATAAAGGAGAAGGGATAATGGTGAGAGAATGCATATGGTATCATTTCAATTTTGAAACATCTGAATCATGTCTTATTATTTAAATTCTATTCTTACAATATGGTACCATCTATGAGGTTATGGTTTCAAATATTTGTTATGTCAACTTGGAAATGTTGAAGTATAATATTGTGAGGATGTTTGATACTGTGATGGTATGTGGTAATTGGACACATTTCAGATGAGAGGATAATGATGCACATGTGGTTCTTATTTATTTATGTTGTTATGATAATAATGGTGTATGCTCATGATGGATAATGATATGCATAAGGATTATGGTGTTATTATATGAGGTTATATTGACATGTGGTTCATTTATTATGTGATCTCATGATATATCTTTGATGCTAATATGTTGATGTTATAATTTATGAGGGTATTTTATGTGGCAATCACACACAGATTTTATGACATACAAGAGTATGTAGTTCTTTACTATTCATAATGTGGTGATTAAAAATGATGTTATTTTATCATGATGACATGCAAGAGTTGGCATGTCGATTATTTTCTATGATACTATGGTTATTGCTAATGCATTGGATGAATGTTGAGATGTAGTGATGGACAGGAAATCCATAAATGGGCCGAGAGGGCTGGTTTATTTGATGATCTCGTAGGAGCCCATACCTGCGAGGGAGAATATGTAACACCATATGGGCTAGGGACATACTCAATCAACACTACTTATGCCAGTGGTTCCTTGTTCTTGTATAACTCTTGATGGATAGCTCTTGAGGGGCTATGGGACCATCTTGAGGAGGCCAAGTGCCTGATATTGTAGGCTAGGTGCTTAGGATTGGATTGGGATATCGAAGTCTGGTGGGGGTGTAAGGACTTTGATGCCTTGGGTTGTGTGCCTTAGTAGTTGTGGAGGGAGTGGGCCAGCCTTGCAAGATGCCTAAGTCATTGAGTACCGTACTGGATGCCTGCCTTGGGGCAGATGAGGTCCGAGTTAGGCGCGAGCTTTGGAGCCAACCTTGGACTAGGATACAGACTAGGGAGGCTTATGCCCAGTTCCAAAAGTGGGAAAAAGGATAGAGATTTCTTGAGATTTCCTGGGTGTTGTGAAAACTTTCGATGCCTACTGGTTATACTAGTTCAACAAAGGGTGTAGGGAAAATGTGAAGTAATAAATAACTAACTAAATAAAATGTTAAATAATTCAACTTAACTTCGGGACAAAGTTTCTTAAAGAGGGGGAGTATGTAATGTCCCCTAATAATAGTAAAAATAATAAATAACAATAATATAACATAATATTAAAATATAAGCAAATAAATAATAAACAATAAAGAAAAGATAATAATAGTAAATAAATAATGAACAAATATAACAATAACAAATAAATAAAATAGTAAATAACAATACTAGTTCTAAATAAGTATATATAAAAGTAAACCATAAAACATACTAAAAATAAGTAAAGTTAACAAAAAGTACAATGAAATAAGGAAGAGTTAAATTAAGAGAACTATAAAACTAGTAAAAATAAGTAAAGTTAACAAAAAGTAAAAAGGAATAAAATAAGAAAGAATTATATTAAGAGAATTACTAAATTAAGTTAAACTTAAAATATAGAAATAAAAGTTGCATGTTGACACATGGAGTGTGTACATGCGGTTCCCCTTCCAATGTTTTCTCTATTTAATAAACAGTGAGGAAGATGAGAGATCATTACATCATCCATTCTCTTGGGAGAAAAGTGTTGTGAGACAAAGGATTCCCTGACAGTAATACGTTGATTGAGGGCTCACGGGTGGCCAATTGTAGCAATATTTTGTGCAATTGAGCCGATGGTTGGGTGGAGAGTCGTCCCCAAAACTTTGTTGCAGTTAGTGAGACTCAAATACCGTTCAACTTCGAAATTACAAGTAAGGAATATCATCGCTACAGGTAAGTTGTCTTTACTTCTATTTCTAAAAAATTCTATTCTAATTATTTGAATATAAGTGTGTTGAATGTAAATCACATAATTGATCTAATTAGTTGTATATTTTAAAATCGGGGTTGTTACAATTGACACTTTCTACCTATGTATATGAAGGACAAATAAAATCCAAAAATTACGAGCATTTGATTTCAAGTTTAAGCCAACCAATTGTAATGACGATGAGTTAATCACACTCCATAATTCATCCAATCAATAGTTAATTTTGAACCATGAACACTTGAGAGTAAATACATTCATTTTTAAACCATATTTAAGAATTTTGTGCAATGCCAAAAACTCGTCTGTATTGTTTGTACCATTATCCGTATTGCTCTTCCCATTGATGTAATTAATATTAGAGAAGTAAAGGATAAACTTGATGCCACATGTACTGTTCTAACCCTAACATGCGTCATCCAAGAAACCCCATTATTGAGTTTTATAGATCAAGACCTCCCTAAAATATTTTTCCTTGAACCCCTTCGTCATAAAATTATAATATGATAATAAGGAAAACACTTGAAATAAAATTTTGAATGAGGGTGATCCCTTACCTTTGAAAATTCCTAAGTTTTGTGTAAGCCAAATGCCTAAAGATACTAGGATAGGCAATAAATCAAAATGGTTTCATAGATTCATTCATGAGAATCTCATGAAAGCAATTAGATATGGCTTGCTTTCTCTAAAGATGAGAAATTCCCAATCCTTTCTTAACTTTCTACCATACCTGTAACATGTAAGGGAATCCCATAAAAAAGTGATAATTTTTTCCATCTAATCTCTTACAATAATAACAAAGACATGTCCCATGCTTCACTCTAATTTGTGACTAGACCCAGGTTAAAACTTACCTTAATGAACAAGCCAAAAAGAAAATTTGATCTTTGGTGGACCTTTTAACTTCCATAATATTGAATATTTCCATTTTATCTCCTAAACCTATCGACAAAACTTGGCTTGATATCCCAATTTGGAGGTATAGGCCTCTCACAATTTTTTTGTTGTTCCACACCAATTTGTCCTCATTTTCCAATAGGGAAACATGTTCCTTTATAAATACATGAAAATACATCATTGTTGATGCCACTATTTATCAAGAGTTAATGCATCTACTAGTTCCCAACATTGATTCCAAATTGATGATTTCATCAAATCCCCACACTTATTTAAAGTGATATGACCTATTACACGAAGATGTGTGAATAAACCATTGGAAAAATTAATATGATGAGTGCATCTTGCAATGACATCAACACCCAACTTCACACTAGATCTCGTCCCCACATACGCAACCATAAATTTTCAAATGATACGAAAGGGTAATGTTAAATACCACCATTGATTGGAATAATTCAACTAAGGTTCTTTTCTTTGACATATTTTGTCAAATATTGAATATGGATACATATATTTTTCTATAATGATGCACCTCTACATGTTTCCTTGAGTAATAAAAGTCCTTAATGACTTTGCTGCAAGTGCTTTACCAAAAAAAACAAGCTCCTTTAGTCCCCAACCTCCAAGTTATTTTTATTTTGAGATTTGCTTCCATGCAATTAGGTGTGAACCAAGGTATTTTGTATTTTTTTCCATAAGAAGTTGTCACATAAATTTCTAATGCGAGAAGGGACACCTTTTTTAATATGTTCTAGAATATGCCAATATACTGGCATAACTTCTAATATCTATTTTAGAAGGGTGAGCCACCACCTACTCCGCCACCCGCCCACAAAGTCTACTTTTCACACCAAAATCTTATCATCTTTTCAATATGACCCAACACCCACCTCCAATCATCCTTTCCATAATTATTATTCTTTATATTGAAGCCCAAGTATTTGACACCCTTCCTGATATCATGAGTATCTAGCTAAAAGAGAAGTTGAATTCGTGCTCATTCCTCCTTCACAAAGTTTGAAAAAATATGGCTAAGTTGCCACCATTTATTAACATTCCCATTGCATCATAGAATATGTCCATAGTTTCCTTCACTTAACGAACTTTTGATGCTTCATATAGGAAAACTATTAATATTTCGCTTATAAACAATAGGTGTGTTAATATTTGATTTCTACCCACCCAAAGACATCTCACCAAATTTTGGATTTTTACAACCTCCAAGACATGACTAGGGCCATCTATAATAAGGATTAAATGAACAATATCAATCCCTAATAGAGATGCCTACATGCCTTGAACAAAAGGGATCCAACACCATTTATAAGGACATAAACATACATTGTTGAGACACATATCATAATCCATTTAACCATATCTAAACCAAATCCAATTTTTCATAGTAATTATTAAAGGTGGAACATACAAATACAATCATAGTTTTTAGAGAGATTGGTCTTTAAAATTGGTATTGGTCAATTTTGAGTTTTAATGGTGTGAAAATTATCTTGAGTGAACCCAATTGCCTCACATACAATCCAACATTTGAGAAATCTGAATTGATTAGGGTTGATTACAATTGAGAGATAGAGCCTTATCATGAATACTATAATATTATTTATTATTTTGTATATTCTATTACAAACTAGAATGAGATGGAAATCATCAAAGGATGAAGGTTGATCCACTTTCAATATGGTAAAAACAAAAGTAATATTGAGGTCGGGAAATAATTTACCTATAGTCCTTCCTTCCTCCACCACCCATAACAAAGAGTTTCCTAATACATTAAATAAGTCCTCATTAAAATCAATTGTCCATCCATCTAACCTAGGACCTTTCTCCTTTTTAAATGATGAAATGATCACCACTAGCTCGTCTTTAGAGATTTAATGAAACAACTCCATATCATCCTCTTGTTTTGTTAGCCTTGGAAAAAGAGTAAGGATATGAAGCATCTTTCCCATCTTAATGTATTGATTTTCCATGAATAGTGACGAAAATTGTTTGACCCATGAAGTAAATAGTTCCTTAAATCCTTTAGTTGAATTCCTATTAGTTTCTCTTGTTTGCTAAATAGTGGTTATATTCTTTTTATAATCAGTAAATTTTTGAAAAAAAATAGTGTTCTAGTCTCTACTAGCAAGGCATAAATACTAACTTTTTAAACACTAGGTCTTTTCCTTTCCTTGGAAGATTTGGTTTATTCATGCATCCAAGTCCTAACATTTCCCCCACTCCAAAAAAGAACACTTACCAAGCTTTAATTAAACATACATAGGTTCTAACTCTCCCTCAATAACATAAAAATCCTATTTGAACACTCATCGACAAAGACTATTTGAATCTGAAACTATCACTTTCATCTTATAAAGGGCCAATTGAATTGGGAACTAGAAGACTCCATAGAAATTTCCTAGAAGTTGGTCTAGTCATCCCAAACTAAATTCTGACACTCAATTTCATCTCATGAAGTATTGTATTTAAAAGGTGAACACAGTTTTTTTGGGGCTAATTGTAACTATAGCCATACTAGAAAATGATATGATAGTCGTTTTCCAACCCAATAAATTTCCTATAATATCAAATGATGAGTTAGAAAATGATAATCCACTCCCTAATCACTTCAGCTCTAACCTTGTTGTGGCACCAAGATGGGCTAAAATCTGTAGGCTTAAGATCAATCTTGCTTATATCCTCAAGATGGTGTTGAAAAAGTTTGAAAGTTTTTTCCCATGTGTTTTTACACCACATAACTCATCCCTATGTAGGCTAAAATTGATATCACCTCCCTAGAATATGTTTCCTTCATAGAAGATACTGCCAGAAAAAAATTGGTTCCAAAAGGGTTATCAATCCCCATAGGGTCCATACATATTTAAAATACCAACGTAATAGCCAAACTGCTTGGAAAGTAATTCTACAATCAATCATGGCAAAATAACATAACAATTTATAATTGTTCAATTTTTAGAAAACCCCATAATCAATCTTCCTGAATTTCCAACAACATCCAATCCCAAAAACTACCATTCAAGAAAGAGTTTATTTAACTCTAAAATAATATCATCACAAACCCCCGTTGTCTCTTAAATGAAAACAACATTTTTCTTATCTACCAAGTAGTGCCACTGGGGGGAATCTTCTTAGCGCTCCCTATCAAGCCCCTAGAATTGACTAATAAGATTTTCACGGGGAACCTTTTTCAACACTTGTCCCACTATATGTACCCTTAATATTAATTATTTTCTCCCTAGGACACTTCATGACGAGCCTTCTTGAGTGCATTTTTGAGAGTTGAATTAGATCCCTTCTTAGTGAAACTAGAATCAATTGAAGCATCAAACTGTATGCCCCTTGGAAAGGATGACCTAAGATCAAAACCCCTAGATTGAGGAAGATAGGATTATCAACACAAATAAGAGGGGAGAGACATCAATGAAGATAGTCTAAGTATCTTTCTAGAAAATGAAGTGTCAAGATGCTCATCCTTTGACAGATCAATAAGAAAATTTACTTATCATATTGTAATACAAATGTAGCATTCCCATTAATAAATTTAAACTTTGTAAAGATATGTGAATAGTGCCTGCATTTCTTAATTAATAAATAAATATTATATTATGAAAATTATTATTATAATTGAAAATATAATAAAGTATGATATAATTTTTAATAATAAATCTAAATTAAACGTAATGTTGGCTTATTTATGAAGATCAATAATAATATTTCTTTTGATAATTTATCTATTATAAATTTAAATATCAATATAAAATTCTAAATTATATTTAACATTTTTTGTTTTATATTTTTATTTACTTTCTTGAAAGTTCAAAACATTGTAAATCTATTGAAAAATAAAAAAAATGAATTTATACAAGATTAATAGTTGTGATGCCACATAGTCTCTGCTTCTATTGCTAATTAATCGATTCTCCTTGAACAAAGCTTTCTATAGAGTGAAAGCTCTCTGCACATGCAATTGTTATCCACGCACGACCTCCATACAACTATTTCCATACTTAATACATCTTTTGGTCAACCATTACCATTTGAAGCTATTATTAATTGATGTTCTTTGCAAAATATGTTCCCAAACAATAAGTAAAAAAATATTTGTATATTTATTGTTTTAATAAACCTTGCACAAAGCATTTTGCAGAGTGAAAGCTCTGTGCACATGCATTTATTCTCCACACAACTACTTCCATACTCAATAATGCCTTTGGGTCACTCATTGAATTTTTAAGCTATTATTAATTGATGTGGTTCTGAAATGTCATGGGGAGGAAACATTCCTTGCAAATTGTCTAATATAATGAAAAATTTGTATATTTATTATTTTAATAAAAGCATGTTTATAATAGTTATTACATTTACTTATTTTAAATAATCGTTTCTTATATGAGTTAGAGGTCAGATGTCTTGCTTGCGAATGATTTTTTTTTTTTTTTTTAAATATGTGCGGAAGGATTTGTGTGTGGACAATGACATAAACTCCACATTCAAAACCTCCGCACTTTAACGTCACACGATCATTAAAATTGATATTATGATAATATTTTATTATAAATATGTAGTTCTTGTATTTTGGTATTTTTTCTAAAAAGTCGCGATCTTTTTGCAATAGCTGATAAGGAAAATTAATAATATTAATCTATGTAAAGACAATCGTATATTGCACTCACTTAAGGCTTTTATTGTAATATTTTAATTGTAATATGCATATCTTCGGAATTTTCAAATATATCTTTGTTTTTTATTATATTTGTTTTGTTAGGTCCTATATATAGTGATTCTTCATTATTTGTCATTGTAGGCCTTTGTTATTGTTGTGCCCTATTGTCCCATATTTATCATTGTGCCCATAAAGCCCACTATTGTTATTGTTGTGCCTTTATTATTATTGTTATGTCAGGTTTGATTATATTGTGACCCCTTAGACTCCTATATATAGAAAAAGGTTTTGTCTTTGTATCATCCAAGAATTGTTCATTTGTGTAATGTAAAGGAGGTTGCCCCCTTGAAGAGGCTAATTTATAAGGCATTGGTCTTTCTTTTCTATCTTTTTGTGAGTTGGTTTCATAACATTTGGTATCAGAACTTTGGATTTTAGGGTTTCACTGCTCCAAACAGGTCATTGTGGCATTTTCACTATAACTTTTTCTGTGAAGTTTCAAAAGCTAAAAAAAAACCCATTTGAACAGAAATCATTCTAAACGCCGGGTCCAAATTTCATATCTTGTATTGCTATATTTGTAGAGATATGATTTGATGAAGTTAGATTTTTGGAGACTCCCTAATTACATTCAAAACAGGTGACCTTGGGAAAATCGTCACAACTTTCTCTCTGAGCATCATATTGAAACTTCGTTAGAAGTTACAGAAAGAGGATGAACTGCAGTTTTTTGTGTATATTTTTCATATCTGAAGGTCAAAACAATGACACGTGGCACGCCATACAAGTTCTCTCTACTAAAAAATTATATAATCAGGTCATCTTGGGAGATTGGGCATAACTATTTCTTGGAGAATCCAATTTTGATTAGACTAGTGGCATTGGAAAGAGGACGCAGAGGGCTACCATCGGAAGAAATTTTAAACATTGGATATCTGCAGTTATAGAGATACAATAGATTCAATATCGAGCTTCTACAAAGTGAAAAAAGGTGTGCAGTTTTTTAAAATTTTGCATTAGTTTGGCTTGAAAAATTATGTTGAAGTTCAAAGGGCATAGTGAAGCATAATTATCATTAATTGATGCCCCGAAGAAAGAAAATGGAAACACCTAGTAAGCAACCTGAAAGCTCTAGCATGA